>JAXQQM020065514.1:0-62708 GCA_034641835.2 Pinus albicaulis | reverse complement strand
GGGAGGCACAACGAAGGTGATTGCTCTAAGGAGTGATAACGGTGGTGAATTCATCTCGAAGAATTTGAATTTAAGGAGTTCTGCAGCGCAGAAGGGATTCGGAGAGAGCCCATCGCACCCCATAACCCACAGCAGAACGGGGTGGCTGAGCGGAAGAACAGAACGATCGTGGGTGCTGCACGGGCGATGTTGCATGATCAGGGCCTACCCCTTCACTTGTGGGGTGAGGCATGCAATACAGCAGTGTATGTGCAGAACCGTTGTCCTCACAAGGTTCTTGGCATGAGTACACCAGAGGAGGCTTATTCTGGCAAGAGGCCTGATATTTCCCATTTGCGGATTTTGGTTCTCCTGTCTACATGCATGTGACGAAGGATGCGAGAAGGAAGCTGGATCCAACTGCTGAGGTTGGAATATTTGTGGGGTACACTGATACACCTCACAACTATCGGGTGTATATGTCAGACAGTCGAAAGACTGTTGTGCGACGGGATATAAAATTTCAGGAGGAGAAAGCCATGCAGTGTTCGCTTGAGAGGGAGCTACACTTGCATGCAGATGAGGAGCTGTTAGTTCCTAAGGAGGAGCTTCCGGATGTGGATCAGCCACAAGAGGAGGTTCGGGAGGTGGAAGAAACCACCCAGGCAGCGCCAACCATCAGAGGGCGCATGCGCACTACAGAAGCTGAGCGACTGGCTCGGGATGCAGAGAAGGTTGTAGGACCACCTACGGCACAGCGCAGACAAAGACAGTCACCGGATCGGTACACTGGATACATGGCTCTTGTGAGTCAATGTGTTGTGACAGAGCCATCCTCTTTTGAGGAAGCTGTGGAGGAACCCGCATGGGTTGATGCCATGATCGAAGAATATGATTCGGTCGTCAGGAACAGTGCATGGGAGATTGTCCCAAGACCGGTGGGAAAATCAGTGGTGGGTTTGCGTTGGATCTACAAAGTGAAGCAGGCAGCTTACGGGAGTGTGGAGAAGTACAAGGTGAGATTTGTCACCCGTGGCTTTTCACATATCGAGGGGATTGATTATGAGGATACCTTTGCACCTGTCGCAAGGTACTCTTCCATACGGAAGATCCTTTCTCTCTCAGCGCAGATGGGGTGGCACATTCATCAGATGGATGTGAAGACTGCGTTCCTCAATGGAGTCATTGAGGAGGAAGTGTACATAGAGCAGCCTGAAGGTTTCGAGATCTTCAGCAGTGATTCACATGTGTGCCAACTCAAGAGAGCACTGTACGGGCTGAAGCAAGCACCTCGTGCTTGGTACACTCGGATAGACAGCTACTTCACCGGGCTTGGATTCTTCAAGAGTGAGGCAGATCCAAACCTGTACCAAATTGTGGTGGAGGGGAAGCTGTTGATCATCGTACTGTATGTAGATGATCTAATTTTGACTGGCGATGAGCAGTTGATACTTTCATACAAGGAGGATCTTGCACGAGAGTTTGAGATGAAGGACTTGGGCATCCTTCATTATTTCCTTGGATTGGAGATTTTGCAGCGCAGCGGAGGATTGTTTGTTTCTCAGGGCAAGTATGCCCGAGAGATTCTGGAGAGGTTCAACATGCAAGGCTGCAAGCCTATTGACACTCCTCTTCCTGGTGGTTGGAGGAAGGAGGATGCTACTTCAGCGGAGGTAGTGGATGCCACTGTCTATCGACAATTGGTGGGGTCGCTTATGTATCTGGTCAATACACGACCCGATATATGCTATGCAGTTAACCAGCTTTCGCAAGCTATGGTTAAGCCTACCAAGCTCTTTTGGAAGGCGGACAAGCATGTATTGCGCTATATCAGAGGCACATCGGGATATGGTCTATGGTACAGACAGGAGGATGGAGCGAAGCTTTCTGGCTTCACTGATGCAGATTGGGCAGGGAGTCCAACGGACCGGAAGAGCACTTCTGGAGGAGTTTTCAGCATTGGGTCGACAGCGGTTTCCTGGTACAGCAGGAAGCAGAGATCCGTGGCACTCAGTTCAGCAGAGGCCGAGTACATGGCAGCTAGCTTGGCTGCATGCGAGGCTATTTGGATGAGGAAGATCCTCGTTGGATTGTTCGAGTTGCATTTGGAGCCTACAGTGATTTACTGTGATAACCAGAGTTGCATTAAACTCTCGGCTAATCCAGTATTTCATGATAGATCCAAACACATCGACATCAGGTACCATCATATCAGAGATTGTGTTCAGCGGAGAATCATGATGCTTTCATATGTTCCCACGGAGGATCAAGATGCCGACATCCTGACGAAGGCGCTCACCAGGAGCAAGTTCAAATTCCACAGAGGCAGGATAGGGGTTGCAGATAATCCATATCTTTATGAGAGGGAGTTTTGAGAATGCAGCAAGATGATGGAGCTTAGTGAAATGAAGTCACCTTCACTAAGTGGGCCCGCAGGCAAATTCTGGTGCAAAATCTATTTTTAGACTATGTCTATTTTTAGACATATGGAGCATGGTTCGGGGATTCCAGTTTGAGATTCTTGAAGTATGTGTCATGTTGGTAAAAATAGATGAGACTCTATTTTTTGAGGTCAAAGAGGTCGAAGTCTATTTTTAGACTGCCTCTCCTTAAAACAAGGAAGTCAAATATTATTTACCCTTAATAATATTTAGACTATAAACAACAGTTTACTCTCTTGGAGCACTTCAGTTCGAGCTACAGAAGTGGCTCATGCATCTGACAGAGGAATTACGCTATTCCCAAGGGTTTGATGGCATCATGCATGGTTGACTTCGGTTGGACTTCAGTGGCAGAAGTTTGGTGGAGTTAATGAGACAGATAGTGGAGTTGTGTTCTGTTTATTTTAGTTGAACTAGTTGAGATTAGTTTAACTAGCTAATCAATTAGTTATGAGTGGAGTGAATTAAATATTATTTAATTCATTAATTAGTAACTCATTAATCAACTCAAGAACACATCAGTTCACTACAGTGCATGATCAGTTCAGTGGAGACCAGTGAAAGAGGTAGATGAAAGGGTGGAGTTAGCTATCAGTGGTGACATCAGTTGTGCATGAGATTTGCACCACACTTGGAGGAATTGCCCATGATGATTGCGCTGTCAAGCCAAGGAGATTCGAACCTTGGATCTCTATATAGACAGGCCTGGATTTTGCAATAGAGGCAAGGCAATTGGCAGTGAGTTTTGAACCAGTAACCTGTTCAAAACTGAGCTAGATTGTGAGTAACTTTATGAGAAAGTACTAAGTACTTGTGAGGAGTATTGTACTGAGTTTGTTACTTGATTTCTCAATTATAATATACACAATAGCTGCGGGTTTTTTAGCTATAAGCTTTCCCCATACATACTGTGTTAATGTGTATGATGATTTGATGTGTTATCGCTTGATTTTATTTCCGCATGTTTGATGATCTGAGTGGAAGAGATTATGTGTTGCATATAAATTCGAATTGTATGTGATCGGGATAGTCTCGGTGGATAATTAATCATTATTCAGAAAATTTCTATGTATGATAGTTTTACATGATCTATATGACATATAATATACATATAGTTGGGGGGTTTTCATCTTTGGCTTTCCCATAAATAATTGTGTTTATATGTGTGAATTTTTATGGTTTTAATGTGTGCATGCAATTGATTTAATTTCCGCATATGATGATCAATGGTGGAATAGATTATGTATTGTGCATGAAGTCAAATAGTGTATGATCAAGAGAATCTTAGGCATATAACATATTAGTTATATAATTTCTACATGGTGTCAGAGCGATAGTTGATCATTGGAGAAATTGCAAAACATTGAAGCTGTTGAGTTTTGTGCTGGTGGAATTCGAATTTGAAGCAACGTTTTCTTGGTGTCGAAGTTGAGATGTCTTTCAACGGATTGTGATTGGAGTATTCCCTTGAGGGTAGCTTGAATTATATTGCATGGAAGGACAGGATGGAGGCAGTGCTAGAGGATAATGGGTTGAAGGAGTTCATAGATGCAGAAATTCCAAAACCTGCTTCTAGCGATGCTGCTGCACTTGACGCATGGCGAAAGAAGACAACAAATTTCGAAGGATTATGTTGGAAGGTGTGAATGATCACATAGTGTCTAGCCTTCATGGTAAAGCTTCTCCCTTCTTGATGTGGAAATCTTTGACAGACTTTTTCCAAAGCAAGAGTGACTAGAGGAAGTTGGCACTCAAGAATAAGCTCAGGAAAATAAAAATGGAGAAGGGCGAGAGTATACCCAAGTACCTCATAAATTTCGTCCAGTGCATGGATGAGTTGGGAAGTGTGGGGGTTACTGTAGATGAAGAGGACTTGGTGAGCTTGGCTCTCCTTGGGCTTCCGAAGAGTTTGCATTCCTATGAGGACTCTGTCAATGGTCGGGAGAAACTGGCAGGATGGGAGCGACTTTGGTCAGATCTTGTGCAGGAGGAGATAAGGTGGAGTACCAGGGATGGATCCTCATCGAAGAATGAAGATGTGGAAAATTGTGCTTTGGATGCCAAAGCAAGGAATGGGAAGAGCAAGAAGAATGCTTCTCAATCCGGTGCGAAAGGAAAGAAGCAGGACATGTCCAAGGTGAAATGATTTCATTGTCACCAACACAGACATTACGGCACTAATTGTCCAGAGAAGAAGAAAAATAAGCAGGATTCTGGATCTACAGCTGGAGAGGGCTTAGCCTCGCAGTTTGAGCTATATTTTTCACTAATCACATGCTTAGTCTCAAGTGTGATGGGATCAGTGTGGTTTCTTGACAGTGGTGCGTCTTTTCATATGACCGAAGACAAATATTTGTTCAGTGATCTGGATGAGAAGGATCTTGGAGTGCACATCGAGATGGGCGATGATGGTAGATACAGTGCGACTGGTATCGGGACCATTTCCTTTGAGAGGGAGTCTGGTAAACCTTTCATATTGAAGGATTTCATGCATGTTCTAGGATTTAAGAAGAATCTGATCTCGGTGGCCATGTTAGAAAACAAGGGATATGATGTTGTCTTTAGCGAGGGAAAGGCTTTCTTGCACAGTAAGGCAACTGGTGAAACCCGGAGGATAGGGGTTCGAGTTAAGAACCTTTATCAATTGTAGGTAGATGGCTATGCAGAAATGGCAGGCAAGGCAGAAAGAGTGGTGAGCCAGGATGAGGGCGAGCTATGGCACAAGAGATTGGACCATCTTCACCATGGTGCTTTGAAAATTTTGCAGCAGATTTCTACTAGGCTTCCCAAAGGTACACTTGCGTAGTTAGATCAGTGCAAGGGATGTACTTTGTGAAAATTTATGAAAGCCACCTTTCACGAGAAGGATAGTCGTGCCACGATGATCCTTGAGAGAATTCACACAGACGTGTCTAGACCTTTCTCAGTAGCTTCAACAGCAAAGCACAATTAGTATGTGATATTTTTTGACGACTTTTCTCGAAAGTGCTGGATCTTCTTCATGTAAAAGAAGAGCAAGACATACTCAAAGTTCTGTGAGTTCAAGGCACTGGTGGAGAAATAGTCGGGGAAGCAGGTGAAGGCTCTTAGGAGCGACAATGGTGGTGAATTCATCTCTGGCGAATTCAAGGACTTTTGCAGTGTAGAAGGAATTCAAAGAGAGTTCATAGCGCCTCATAACCCACAGCAGAATGGGGTCACTGAGCAGAAGAACAGAATGATCGTGGGTGTTGCACATGCGATGTTGCATGATCAGGGCCTTTCCATACACTTGTGGGTTGAGGCATGCAATACTGTGGTTTATGTGCAAAACCGTTGTCCTCACAGAGTGCTTGGCATGAGTACACCCGAGGAGGCATTTTCTGGTAAGAAGCCCGATATTTCTCATTTGAAGATTTTTGGCTCACCTGTTTACATTCATGTGATGAAGGATGCCAGGAAGAAGCTGGAGTCGACCACAGAGGTTGGGATATTTGTGGGGTACAATGATACACCCCACACCTATCGTGTGTATTTTCCAGATAGTCGGAAGACTGTTGTGCGACGGGATATCAAATTTCATGAGGAGAAAGACATGAAGTGTTTTCTTGAGAGGGAGCTACACTTGCATGCAGATGAGGAGCTATTAGTCAGGGAAAATTTTAAGGATGGAAAATTATCTTGAAGTTTAAAAAATTGTCGAATCTCACTAGTGCCTGATATCCAAACTATAAAATGTTTATTGATATATTTGTAAAATTATTCAAATTTATAATGATATTATATATAATATCTATATAATTTTGATGATTTTTAATGTAAAATAATTTTATATTATAAAATTTGGGCGAATCATTTTTATAAAAAAATGGAAATTGGTGAAATTGTTTTTGGAAAACCCATGGAAAATTAGCCCACCTGCAAATATTAGCCCCTAAAATTTTCCATGCTATTAGTTCCTAATGATGAGTCTCTGGATGTGGATCAACCACAAGATGAGGTTCATGGAGTGGAAGAAACCACTCATGCAACTCCAACCATTAGAGGGCGGAAGCGCACTATAGAAGCTGAGAGACTGAATCAGGATGAAGAGAAGATTGTAGGAGCACCTACATTATAGTGCAGAAAGAGACAGTCACCTGACCAATATACTGGACACATGGCTCTGATGAGAAAGTGTATCGTGACAGAGCCATCCTCTTTCAAGGAAGCTGTGGAGGACCCTCCATGGGTAGATGCCATGGTGGAAGAGTATGATTCGATTGTCAGAAGCAGTGCATGGGAGATTGTCCCAAGGCCGGAAGGGAAATTAGTGATAGGTTCGAGATGGATCTACAAAGTGAAGCAAGCTACTGATGAGAGTGTTGAGAAGTACAAGGCAAGATTTTTGCTTAGGGCTTCTCACATATTCAGGGGATCGACTATGAGGAAACCTTTTCACCTGTCGCAAGGTATTCTTCCATACGGAGCATCCTAGCTCTCTCAGCGTAGATGGGGTGGCACATTCATTAGATGGATGTGACGACTGCGTTCCTCAACGAAGTCATTGAGGAGGAGGTGTACATAGAGCAGCCCAAAGGTTTTGAGATCTTCAGCAATGAGTCGCATGTGTGCAGGCTCAAAAGAGCATTGTATGGGTTGAAACAAGCACCTCGTATTTGGTACACATGGATCCACAGTTATTTTACTAGACTTGGTTTTACCAAGAGCGAGGCGGATCCCAACCTGTACCAGATAGTGGTTGAGGGTAAGTTGTTGATCATTGTACTTTATGTAGATGATTTGATACTGACCGGTGATGAACAGTTGATACTCTCATGCAAGGCTGATCTTGCAAAAGTGTTTGAGATGAAGGACTTGGGCCTCCTTCATTATTTCCTGGGATTGGAAATTTGGTAGCGCAGTGATGGATTGTTTGTGTCTCAAGGAACGTATGCCTAGGATATACTGGAGAAGTTCAACATGCATGGCTGCAAGCCTATCAACACTCATCTTCCTAGTGGTTGGAGGAAGGAGGATGCTACATCGGCATAGGTAGTGGATGCCACTGTTTATCGACAGTTGGTGGGGTCGCTCATGTATCTGGTCAATACACGACTCGACATATGCTATGCAGTGAACCAACTTTCACAAGTTATGGTTAATCCTACCAAGCTCTTTTGGAAGGCGGGGAAGCATGTATTGAGATATCTCAAAGGCACATAGGGATATGGACTTTGGTACAGACAGTTGGATGAGGTGAAGCTGTGTGGCTTCACAAATGCAGATTGGGCAGGGAGCCTAACGGACAGAAAGAGCACATCTGGAGGGATTTTCAGTATCGATTTGACAAAATTTTCTTGGTATAGTAGGAAACAGAGATTCATGGCACTCAATTCAGCGTAGGCCGAGTATATGGTAGCGATTTTGGCTGCATACGAGGCTATTTGGATGAGGAAGATCCTGGTCGGGTTGTTCGGTTCACACGTAGATCCTACTGTGATATATTGTGATAATCAGAGTTGCATAAAACTCTCGGTTAATCCAGTATTTCATGATAGATCTAAACACATTGACATATGATATCACCATATCAGAGATTGTGTGCAGTGGAAGATCATGTTACTTTCTTACATTCCTATGGAGGATCAGGATGCTGATATCTTGATGAAGGTGCTCACTAGGAGAAAATTCGAATACCATAGAGGTAGGATCAGGGTGGCAGATAATCCTTATCTTGTTGACAGGGAGTGTTGATATTGTAACAATATTATGAGCTTAGTTGAAAGAAGTCGCCTTCACTAAGTGGGCCCGCATGCTATTTTTGGCGCAAAGTCTATTTTTAGACTATTTCTATTTTTAGACATGACGATCATATTCTATGAGTTGCAGGATGCTATTTGTGGATGGTTAGTCAAGTTGGAAAAATAGATGGACTTCTATTTTTAGACATATTGGGTGGAATCTATTTTTAGATTTCCAGTCTAAAAATAGATATGTCGAATATTATTAGCTCTTAATAATTTTTGGACTATAAACATTATCTTATTCTCTTGGAGCACTTCAGTTAAGTGCATAGATGTGGCACATGAGCTGACAGAAGGAATTACAGTATTCCTTAGGGTTAAGTGGAGCTATTGCATGGAGACTTCAATTATAACTCATGTGACATATTTTGGTGGAGTTGATTGAGGTAGTTGGTGGAGTTGTGTTCAGTTTAACTCAGTTAGACACAGTTGAGCTAGTTGTATCTAGTCTAACTGATTGATACACTAGTGACAGTGGTGTGAATTAATTAATAATTAATTCACTAATTATTAACTCATTAATCAACTGAAGAACACATCATTTAACTATAGTGCATGGACAGTTTCAGTGGAGACCAGTGGAGAGATAGGTGAAAGAGAAGTGTGACTATCAGTTGTGACTATACTGGTGCATGAGTTTGCACCACACATTGATGGAGATGAAAATGAGGATTGCGCAGTGCAAGCCAAGTGGTTTTGAACTCATTTAGAGCCCATATTTAGCAGGGATTGTTCAGTAGAGGCAGGCTAGCAGGTGGCAGAGATCGATGCATGGGATTTGCTAGATCGGACCTGATTAGTGTGTAGCAATTGGAGATTGTACTGAGAGCTTGTGAGAATCTTTGTATGATGATTTTTACATGATATCTATGACACATAATATATATATAGTTGGGGGTTTTTAGCTTTAAGCTTTCCCATAAATTATTGTGTTCATATGTGTGAATTTTTATGGTTTTAATGTGTGCATGCAATTGATTTAATTTCCGCATATGATGATCAATGGTGGAATAGATTCTGTATTTTGCATGAAGTCAAATAGTGTATGATCAGGAGAATATTAGGCATATAACATATTAGTTATATAATTTCTACTTCTATTCCTGGAAAATGCGTTTTCCAGTCATGCCTTGCTAACAGTTCCCAATTTGGGATATTACAGTGGTATCAAAGAAACTTTCTTGGCTCAGCCTATGAGTCTAAGCCCAAGAAGATCAAAATGATGAAGAAGATGAGATTGCTCTCATCAATTTTCAAAACCATAGAGGACCTCTCCAAGAAGTTCAAGAAGATTGAAAAAGAAGAAGAGGAAGGACCATGCACTTCCTATTCTCATCAAGAAGAAGACAAGCATGAAAGACACTTGGATTATCAGATTCTAAGTGATTACCTTATTGAGTACATATCTCAACCTAGAGCCTTCAAGGAGACTCTAGCTTTCTCTCATTTCATCTAGTTGAAGGAAGAGAAGAGACCCTGAATCATAAGAGAAATCAAAGGAAATAGATTTTTTTTGTCTACCTTTGATGGGTCATCTATAGCAAGAACTTGGGTGAGAAAGTTGGAGGAATTTTTCCTACTACATCCTATAGTAGGGGAAGAAGTTGTTGAAATATCAACGCTGCATTTGGAGGGTGGAGCCTATGTTTGGTGGGTCAGCCACTTGAGAAATGCAATGGTGAAAATTTTTTCAAAGTTCACTCAAAGGTTGATCAAAACCTTTGATGGAGAAAGAACAAAGGAAGAGAAGCTCACACCACCACTTGAGGAGCCTTGTACTAATGTTGTCACACTCATGGAGGAGCAACCACATGCATCAATAGTTGGGGCAGCCAACACATTGGAAGAAGGAACTCTTGCAGCACTACAAGAGGTTCCCAAATCTCATCAAGGTATGAAAATATTTCCACAATCTATTGTTGCAACAAATTCTTTGAATAATTGTGGAGATTTTCTTTTACATGACCAAGGGTCAAATCACACTGCTCCTATAGAGCAGCTTGGTTGCACTAAATTGTGAAACATGGAAACATTCAAGGAGGAAATAAACCATCATCCTCATGAGCCATTGTTTGATTGCACATCACACTTGAGGTTGGGGTTTGAGGACTTGAAGGAAGATAGTAGACATCTTGGAGTGAGAAACCCTTTCTCCTTTCAAGAGACCATTTCTCAATGAGCTCCTCTCAGCTCAAAGAGGAACTTCTACTTTCAGCAGATCCAAGACCTCATTGGTTTTGGAGGACTATTATTGAGAGGGAGGTCTCATGGAGAGATCTCATTAGAGGTGCACTTCAACACACCATGGAGTGCAAATATTTTCTTCCTTTCTCAGAGGAGTAGATAGAAGATGGAGGACATCTTAGGATGGATGACATCTCTCATGCTTGTGTTGGACATTCCTTGAGCCATACACGTCATGATGGGAGGTTTTTTCCTACTACCTATTTGGGTCCTTATGGGATAACATTGATCCTTGAGAATCTTTCATTTCAAAATCCCATGAAGTGAAAAGACAGGAATCTGATTTGGGAGGATGGTAGCCCTCATGGGAGTACCAAGATGAAGAGAAGGAGGGTACATCCACAAGTAATTGAGTGAATGTGGTTGATGAGCAAGGATCTGGGAAGCTACTTGCGAATATATGACATCGGGCAGCAGGAGGCTTGGCTGCGTTGGTTACTCTTGAAAGAGTTTGGCCATCACTTGGAATACACTCTTCATAAGAGTAGGAGGATGGAGGAGAGATGGCAGGATAATTGCATCTTTGAGTAGCAGAGAGTATGGATGCATGGTGTTGGTATGATATTCATGTCATTCATTGTGTTTTCATCACATGATTTGTATGATGGGAGTATGGGGAGGCAGAAAAATCTTTTGTTTCTTTGCTTGTTCTTGGGAGAGCAAGAGCAAATTTGCTCTCACACTTTGCATGATGTTGCAGAAGGAGGAGATGGCATCATCTCCTTGTCCTTAGATGATTGAGAGGTACTTCAACCTTGGGAGGAACTTCTTATTTTCAACAACATTACTAGAGGAGTCTTTGACAAGGAGCATGTCAAAGAACAGAGATTTGTATTGACAGGAGCTTATTTGCATGAGCTCACAGTGTTGTCACTATGGAGCAGGAGTTTATGGATGGAGTGTCCCTAGGATCACTTCACATTATATGAACTTGGTGAACAAGGAGGAGGTGATGATGATGGAATAGTGGATAGAGACATATGTCACTATGGAATATTCTTCTTGACTTGGATTTCCAAGCATGAGGAAGAGGATTTTTTTGCAACACATGGTACATTCTTCTTGATAGCATGCCAAAACACTATGGAGGACTCACTCATGGATCCATGTACCATCTTACTTCCGACATATGGTAATAATTTTGTTTCTACATTAATTGATTTTCATAC
This sequence comes from Pinus albicaulis, assembly GCA_034641835.2. Lineage (NCBI taxonomy): Eukaryota > Viridiplantae > Streptophyta > Pinopsida > Pinales > Pinaceae > Pinus > Pinus albicaulis. The sequence goes on along the minus strand of JAXQQM020065514.1, from coordinate 51,110 downwards.
TCTTACCATTAATATGCAATGCATTTCTTCACAAGAGGGCAAGCTTGTCACATTGCTCCATGATCATTGTTGGGCCAATCTACATGATGGAGGCAACCATCTTTTATATGGCCTTGGGAAAATGTTTTCTCATTACATGTATGCTCAAATTTTATATCCAACTATTTACCATATGATGACATACATGATTAACTATGTATCAAGAAACATCATGCCATGTAATTTTCTGAAGCAGCAGTTTGGGAAACTGCGCTGTCACTATTGGAAAAGCTGCCGGTACCTTCTTGCACCACATGAAACCTTCAAAAAAAATTTCATTTTGTTGTTGATCATGACTTAATTTTTTGATATGGATATGATTTGTATGGGAATCATGATTATGAGAGAGGCACATGAGTTGGATGTGTCCTTAAGTGGGGAGAATTCCCACATTTTCTGCACTACATGTTCTAATGGGAGCATGGGAGAAGATATGGCCACCACAGCCACATTTTTTTTCTTTTGAGGTGGGCCATGGAATTGATATTCATCCATTGTATAACCATGGGCAAGCTCTTGATCATGTATTATTGACACATTCAGCCATTTACTATTCATTAGTAGATGTGATGGATTTTGTATGTTACTTTCCATGCTATTTTCTGAAGTTGCAGTGGATGAGCCTGCACTGTACCCTCTTGATATATTGTTTGTATCATGCATAATCATGTAAAACATGCAGAAAACTTCTCACTGGGATACTCTATGATGACCATGTCCTATTCATCATGGATGGATTTTTTTGGGCCAGTTTGTTCTTCAATGTTGGAGGAGAACTTTTTGGAGTATTGTTCTTCACTTTGCCATTTGAGGGCAATAATTTTGCAGCCCAAGATCAGCACACACTCTACACTTATCGTTAGTGGAGAGAAGGAGAGCTTGGGGTAGGCTATGAAGCTTACCATGTTCAAATTTTCAGCCCACCTTATTTTCTAGAGCTTGAGATGGAAAGAGATTTTCGGGAGTTTCCATATTGGGAGGTGACTCTTTCTATTTGGATGATTTCTTGGGGATGGAGGATCCACATGGGGAAGAAGTCCCTCATCACATTTCAGATGCCATGCCTTGAGTGGATACTTTCCAGTTCTATCCTTGCAGTTTCTTGAGGACAAGCAACATTTGGGAGGGGAGGACTGTAATATTCCAAATTTTTCCTTCAATAAATTGGAATATTAAATTTTGTTAATTTCACTTATAAGTTTAATAATTGGGTGAGGAGGCCCAAACACAATAAAAAAATGGATAAAATCCCTATGTTATGAAAGGGGATCAGCCTTGGAACTAGATTTCACACCCTCATGTGTGAAAGGAGACATTTGCAAAGAGACTAGGTCAAGTTTGACCAAATCAAACAACGTAGAGGTATGAGGGGAAAGCATCTTATGGGACAACACAGAGAAAGGGGAGGGAAGATTCCTTGAAGGGGGAAACCCTAGAGAGTGGGATTCATGGAGAGGGAGCTCTCATTTGTTTAAAAGGAGGGCAAGGCAGCCATTTTTTCTGTTGCATATGATTATTGATTTCTTGTTTGCTTAGACTATTTGTAGTCTCGACTGTTTAGCTAAGTGCAGTGTTGTTTAGCACAAGGGATTCTTGTTTAGGATTTCCTCTCCTTCTTGAGAGGCCTCTTGAGGGATTGCACTTCATTCTCTCCACATTTAGGCTTAAGGCCAAAGTATCCTCCTTCAGCTACAACGCAATTTCTGTTTAGAGTTGGGTTGTGTTGCAGGGTGTTGCAGTGGAGGATCCCACAACACCACTTTCGGGCTTGTTTTTCAGAGGAAGGGGATTTCTTTCCTTTGGGAGATCACTGAGGAAGAATCCAAAGCATATTTTATATTTTGGCACTTGGCCAACACATTCTGTTTCACCTACAATGCAAGTTCCCTCTTAGACTGCATTATTTTCAGAGTGCACTTGCAGTGAGGGTTTACAGTGTTGATTGGAGGGTGAGATCTTTAGTGATAGGATTAGCCTTTCACCTAAAGCATCCATTGGATGATATTTAGCCATCAGTTGTACCATATTTAGCTATCTTCATCCAGTTCCATTTTTTGAGTTGCAGCTGCTACCCTGCAACTCTGACATTTTTTCCATTTTGTATATTTCAGCCAATCCTTCTAAGGATTGATGTATTATTTCTTTCAGGGGTTAGATCTTTTCTCCCCCACTTTATTTGATCCATAAATTGTCGTATATTTTTATTAATGGTATTTCTGTATAATTTCCTCCTATAAACGACGTAGTCTTAGCCATGGCTTATCATATGTAGTAGTGTTTCTTCATTCCCTTATACATGTGTTGTTGAGGCTCTCATTGCCTAGCTTGAGTGATTTATTACTCAAAGAATTGTATACATTTTCTGCTATATTACACATTTTTTGGCTATTCATATCTTCATTTGTTCATGGTTGTAAAATAACGTTTTTATTCCACTTCTTGTTCAAGAATTGATTGCAGTCCCTTCATCGGGCATTCTCTAAAGACAACTAGGCATGGGAGACCTGTTTAACCCACCTAGAGGGATTTATTTTGAGCCACCTATTGGATTTCAGTCTTAGATGCATTGATCTAAGGGATCTAGGTCTTGGTTTCAAATCCTGTAGCAGCCATTCCTGGAAAATGCATTTTCCAGTCATGCCTTGCTAGCAGTTCCCAGTTTGGGATATTACACACTCCTTGATTGTAAAAGGAGTAATCCTTACACATCATAGTTCATTTAAAATTTAAAGGTTTTGAGTGGTGGGATGGCTTCTCCAAGAGTTTGAAATTATTTTAAATTCCTTAAGACTTTCATGCATTTGGCAAGTTGTGGCAAGTATAAATTGTATGGGTAAATTGGTAGTATAGGGAGAAGAGTGTAACAAATGAAATGAGATGGATAATTGGTACTTACTCTAGGAAATATTCATATCCTAAATTAGTCACACAACTATAATGATGACTCTTTATACAAACTCCATTTTATGCAAAGTAAACAACATTCAGAAAGTAGAGAACATGCATAAATTATTTCACAAATCCTTTATGAAATATTCACTAACATGTTCTACAACATATATATGATTTGCAGGAAGTTGTAAAGTAGGTAATTTACCATTAGATCCTCTAAAAATTTCTTACTCACAACCTACTAGCTGTTGTAACTCATAAATTAGAAGAAACTAATAAAGAGAGAAACACACCATATATTAGATAGTTCTTGTCACAAAATCCTCCAGCATTAAGTGAAAAAATGACTTTCTTTATTATATTAAGTCTTCAGGTAGACCAACATCCAACCTAGAAATGGTATTTACAAATGGTATATATAGAAAGAGAGGCACCAAATCCATCTCTTCTAAAAATAAGGAAACACTTCTCCTAACATTACATAGGTGTCATAGGACATTAAAACCATATCCCATCGAAATCTAACTTAAAAGATAGATGTAGATGAAAAAAGAGAATAGAATTTGGGTTGAACTGCTGAGTATGTTAACATGCTAGCCCTTTTTCTGCTGATCTATCTCCTCATGTCTTTGGTTCTTAAATAACCATGTATCTTCATTACATATGAACTCAAAAAATCTCATAAACACATATCACCATCACTTGTTATATTCATTTGGTTATGAGTCCTTATCTTTCCTAAACTGGATAAAAAAATTTGATTACAAGTGTCAAAAATCATTGAAAAAAGACGCTACCAGAAATTATGGTAAAAATCTGAAACTGCACAAAAAATGTTGCGCTATTGGAATTTTTGGTAGCACTCATATTCTTTTTGAAAAATCCACAGAAAACAGTGAAAAACCTATGCATACTTATAATATTTTAAATTTGAAATGTTTTTCAAAATTATAGTTGATAAGCAAAAAGGTGTTTTATTAGAAAACCTTTTTACCTTTCTTAAATGTGGGTTGTACCTTCAGCAAGCTTGTCCAAGTCTGATTTGCCTCCAAAATCTGATATTGATATTGTGGTTCTTGTGTCTACTTATGCTTCTTTGACAATGGCCTTTTGCTCCTATACACACTTTTGGATCTTTCTTCTCTTTGAGGGTTTTGTTTGCTTCTCTAAAGGGGTTTTTTTTTTATCTTTATTTTTGGACTCATTTGTCTTTAACCCTTCAAATTTTCCTTCTACATCAATGAATTCTGTCAAAAAACTTGGATTGTCTAGATCCTTAGACTTGAGCCTGAACTTGGTCTTTGGTATGTCTTTTTTTGGTACCAACAACAGGTTTGATCTCTTATTTCTTTTTCTTGCTACTGATCTCATACCCTGCATGTTTGAGGAGTTCTTCATCAGAATTTGTGGGTTGATACTCTTCTTGCATCTTTTGATGAATGTCTGCTTCTAGAATTTCTGATAGCACCTATGCTTTAGATTTTTCTCCAGTTGCAGACCATCCTCTTCGAGCTCTGGTATAGAAATTAGGAAAAGAAGAAATGGGGGGCACCATATTCATGGACTTGGGTTTATTGATTTATGAGATCTCTCCTTTCTCCATCTTCCACTCACCTTAGCTAAAGGAATCTATTCTTTTATGCTCTTAGCCTTATGGATATTTTCCTTCTTAGCCTTTCTCTTTTTTATTATTTTGGAAGGCTGAGAGTGTTTTTGTGAAGCTGGAAATAGTTGAGTTGGAGATGTATGTGCAGGTTGTCCAACCCTACAAAACAAAAAATGGTACCATGATTTATTTATTTTCCTTAGCTCTTCTTCAACAGACACTTTAATGAGAGCTTGATGATACATGTTGTATTCTAAAGCAGCTATGTGTGTTTGAATCCTGGCTGACATCTTTGTCAGACTCTTGATAAAAAAGTATGGCAAGATGAGGATCTTCATTCCTGCAACATGAAATAGAAATCTCATATGATAAAGAAACACTATTGTATACCTTCTTTCACAAGTGAGGTAAATCTTGATGAGTTTAATAGCTTCTTCCATTTCATTTTTGAGGCACTTTCTGGGAATTCCTTTGGCCAACTTAGGATATTTGTGTCCATCTTTGAGGAAAATCTTAAGGTCTCCTCCAGTGATGACTTGATGTTTAAATCACCTTTCTTATTCCTGTGGAATGTTAAATTCCTCAGCAATTAGATCTGTTAATACCTGCAATTTAAGACCATAGATGGTGGCTTCCTGTCCATTGAATTTTTTTGAAAACACCTAAGATACTCCTAAGTGAGAGCTTCCCAGTCTTGAGCATGGAGAATACCACCTTACTTGGACAAACAACCTTCTCACATTCTAATTTTCATCCACTAAGTTAGCTTCTTATGGTTCAATTCATTTTAGCTTTCCTCCTATTTTATTCATCTTCAGTAATTAATAAGCATGTTTGCTTAAATTTGAGAATTGGAAAAGTTAGAAGAGCTCACCTAATAGGTTTTGGTGTATCTTCCTATGATATCTTGTCTGAAATCTAAGACTCCTTGCTAAAGCTGCACTCTAGAAAATATTTTTCTTCAACAAATAAGCTCACAAATGATAATTTTCCTTCTTTCTCGTTAATTTAAAATAACTACAATGGTTCAACCTCCCATGCAATAGATTTTCATTATGGTAAGTATCCTTGACCGTAGTATGCACCATGCGATAGAAATTATGGTCTTCAATTGGTTGCGTAGCTTCAGATGGCATGCTACAGGTGGCTTGAAATAAGTGAACTTCTGAATGGCAGTCACCTCCATTGTATGTTGATTATTGGACTAAATTTTTGGCAACGTCTATGTGTGACCAACGAAACGGTCATTGCATTAAACCTGTAGATCCACGATCTATTCCAATCTATAATCATGTACTTTTACATGAAACTAAACCGAGTGGGATGACAGACAGGACGGGATCAACGGTTGGTTGTGTTATTGCGGATTGACACCTAGACATTACACTTATAACCACGACTTAAACTTAGCATGATTGACTGCATACCACTGTATCACGTGATTTAAATCATAATAAAAAGATCAAAAACTTATTTAAAATAAGAACATGTGGCTTCACACAAAGCATATGCACTTATTTATTTATTTATTTTTAACAGGTGAAGTTACCGGAATTTCTAGTAGCATCGAATTAAAGAAAAACAAACAGAAACATAGTTAAAACAGATTGTCAGAAAAGGGCTAAACCGGCCACCACCGAAAATTTCAGTAGCATTCAAATTTATTTTTGAAATTTACATAATCTAATCCTAAAAACAAAAAATTTAAAATGGACTCATGACTTAGCAAAGAACTGTGCTAACATGTAGGCTTCTAGTGTAACCTGTAAACCCTACCCAGAAAATAGGGAATTTTATATCTTTTCATATTTTAAATTGTATACGTGGGTTGGGTATAACATGACCCATATCTGCACGTTCTTTTGAGAGGGAAAAGTCATTTATGGATTTCAAAATAATGTTTTTTAGGTAAAGGAAAAACTCTAAAAGGAAAGGGTTTCCCAAGGCCAATAAATAGAACACCAAGTGTATAGAGGTGACAAATGACGCTATAAAAAATTCCCCCTAATATATGAGGTCAGAAGGGGTACATGATGACCGAAATTTATTATGTGTATAAGAATAATCTGGCAAGGACTTAAGAGGAATTCACCAGATTTCAGCCTGCCAAAAACCAAATGAAGAGATCAGAAAGAAATCTCATGTGTGAGGCGGGCATACCCATGCTCAGTGAAAGTAATTCATGTCTGTATATCAAGTATGGAGTCGATCCAATATGTATACAAGTACAACAGAATCTGAAAATTACATAGTGAAACATCTGATTGCTGCCTCGAAAGGTACATATTAAATTCATGCGAAGAAACATAGAAGAGCTGATCAATGATGAAGAAATATATCTGATCACTAAAGTCACAGAATTGAATCTCCATTTACCGAATCATAAGTAGTGGAATAAGGGTAATGCATGCAACTCGGGTGCCAACATAAAGGATGCTTCTCTGATGAACTACAACAAATAATTTGGATGGTATCACTGGCAGAAAACTGAAGGAGCTGTCAAAGTGAACCAAAGCATGCTGATGCAAACTCGAGGTCTTCATCGATCACCATGGTACAATTCTACACTATGGGAATAAATGATTTGAAGTCGACCATGTGCGAAATAATTTGATCACTGGTCATCGATGTATACTTTAACAAACATGAGTGTTGTCCTTAGAGATTATTGAGGTCAATAAATTATGCTAGAGCATCTATAATGTTTTGTTTTGTTTTAAGTTTGAAATTTTGGATGACGAATGCATAAATGAATTATGCAACAACCGTGTTTAAACTTTTATATAATATTAATTAATAGGAAAAAGGGTTGTTTCTTTATTCCACACGGTAATTTATATTTTTCAAGTGATTAAGAAAAATATGTAAGAATATATGATTATTTTAATTATTCAAAAATAATACTTCAATGATCACAAGTGTGAAAACTTTCAAACAATGTATACAAGTTTAACAAAACATATTTAGCATTATGAATATGCTGATAATTTATTGATGAGAGGGACTTACATAAACAAATATCTCAGTAAATCATTCTCTAATATAGATAATAACTTCAGGAGGAATTTAATACAACTGAGACTCAATTAATATTACCTAGTTATCTTCATAACAATTAAATATATGTAGAAAAAAATAGGAAATAATAAATAGGAAAAACTCACAAGGGAATAAGGCTATATGACACAAATAAAGAATCCTTATTTTATTATCAATGATCAAAATCTTGTACATTTCTTCTTTCAAAAATGTTTATCCAAGGGTGCAACCCTTAATAACTCGAGAGTGAGAGTTATTTATACTAGTTATAGGACTAAGAAAATATCCTAAATTAATTTATAAAAAACAGTATTATATGATAGAAAGAAGGAAACCGTTAGATGATCTTTCCCTATTTGGAAGGAGACTATTGATGACTTAGCCAAAATGTTGTTGTACTAATGACTAGGCCTAAAAATGATGTTATTTTGTTGTGTTGTTGGAATTTACAATTACTCAATGGTATCACATGATTTATCACATCTTTCCTTGCTTGGGATTTGTAAATTTACCATTTTCCTGAATACCTCATTCACTTATGTGTATCTTTCGAAAGTGGGATTGCTGAGGAAAATATGTTTGATCTCATGTTTGATGCTCAAATCAAACTATAAGGCTTCAAGGAAAGCTTTTCATGTAATGTGTCCTTTGGTCCCTGCAAATTTAGTCTTGTTGGTTGCAATGGCGTATAGTTTCTTATAATAATATTCAAGTTTGATCAGTTTATCATCCATAGCTAGCAATCCTGGTAACCCTTTTTTATTTAAGACATTGAACTTGGTATGAAACATTTGAAAAATAGTGTCCAGAGTTTGACATTTGGTTTCTAATTGATTGATCCAATTCTTCTTCTATAATATCTTCTTGATTTCCAAAATTGTGGTTGTTCTGTCAAAAATATTGATTTCTTCAAGATATTCTATGTTCTTTGAATTTAATACCTTGATCATGTCTGTAGCTTCTAATGGCTTAGTCTTCAACACTACTTTCTGTACTTCAATCTTTGTTCTGCATCTGGTTATAAGTTCCTGTTGATCGAAGATAATTTGTATGGATGGCCATACTTCTTTTATGGCTTGGTTGATCTCTGTCCATATGTTTTTCTTGGCTTGGGCAGAGGTATCAACCATTAACGATTCAATTTTCTAGCCTTGCAATTTTTTAGTTCTAGTGTATGTTCTTCTTCATTTCTACTACATACAAAGTGTCATTTTTTACTTTCTGCAACTCTAGATTCTAAAATTTCTCTAACATACTTTCATTTTTTTATTTTTGAAAAGCCAATTCTTCTGATAATTTGGCTTAATCAACCATTTTTGATGATGATGGAGATATTTTTAAGGATGAAGATGCCTCTGTTCCTACAACTAATATAGGAATGGCTGTGGCTAGAACTAAATCTACCTATGTTGATTCCTTTTCCTTAAGGAGTCCTTCTATCTGTTCTTCCATTTTATTAATTTGTATTTTTTTCTCAATGATGAGTTTGAGAATCTCATCCCTGTTTTTTTCATTCTCTACAATTTATTTAGTCATTGGAACTTCAGTAGAAGGTAACTTCAACTACTTTATCAAGGCTGCAATGTTTGCATTCTTTTTCTTGAGAATTTCTTCAATTGAATTGCAGTCCTTTAGATCATATCCAATTTTTACTATCAAGTGTTCTAAAGTCTTCATATTTGTGTCTTTAGACAATGATGATAGTTTTTCAATCTTGAGCTAATATTGAACATTTGAAAGTTCCTCTTCTAAGCTTGGAGAGAGACATTATTGTGGTGGTCATGGTTGAAAACAACATTTCACCAGATTGTCTGTGCATGTCCATATGATTGATAGGATGTATTTGAGTGGTGTCAAATGAGAAAATGGTATTGTTGTAGTCAGAAGGAGACTTTGGAAATGGAACTGAAGCTTTTAAGAATTCCATCTGCATTATTCCTTTTTCACTGTCAAAGGCTAAAGGAAAATTGTGTTGGTAGGTTGATGTATGCTTCCAAAACTAGCTATAAACATTAGCTTTAAGAGTCTCATTCTTCTGTTTGATCTCAGAGAACTTTGAAAAGATGTTACTTTCATCTGTAGAAGTGTTTTTTTACTTCAGTTTGAATTAGTTCCATAGGTTCCCTGGAAGGAGAAAGAAAAGGAGGAGGATTTGGAACATTGGTTCTAGCTGATGTAGTTTGTGATGTTGAAACTTCAACCTCTTCAAGGTCAATTATCCTTGATGTTTCTCCCTTTGTTAATGATGTAAAACTAGTTTTTTCTTTCTTCTGTTGTAGAATGAATTCTTGGATAACTTGCATAGCAGATGGAGTTTCTTCTCTTTCCCTTTTTAGCTTCTTGCTCTAAGGAACTAGAGTTTGCACATTTGAAGTTGATAGAACCTGTTCATTTGCTTCCTATAATGTGCCTTCAGACCACTCTTCTTGATTCATGAACTTTTCAATCTCTGTTCTTGGGGTATGATTATATGATACCATATGGGTCATATGTCTAGGTGAACTTGGGTTGGAAATGCATTTTATTCAATAATGCATCTGCCTTTGAACCAACTAATTTGTAATCGAAGATAAATGATCCAATGTTTTCCTTCATCTTGAATTGTGATTTTATTTTACCTGACACAAAGTGTAGATCATCCATGTTTATCATTTTCCTAGTATATTCTAGAGAAAATATTCTCATAGGAACATATTTAGGCAGCTTGTATGGTGCAAGCTCACATCCATATACCCTTATCTCAGTCTAATTTTTATACAGATACCAATCTCTTATTTTGGTTTGTTCACATAGGTGTAAATATATTTTAATTTCCTCTCCAATCCTTGGTTTTGTTTGACTGCTTAGGAGTTTCTTTACTAGATGAATGAATGAGTCTATAAACTCTGAAAATGTTGGCTTTGTTGATGTAGCTCTGATAATTTCTGTCCAATGAATCACTGATTGATTCACTCCCTGATCATCTTGCTTGCTGAGATGAATAGGCAGTTGATCTACTTGTTGGAAAAGAAACAGGTGAACGATGATAGAGCTGTATCTAAATACCCCCTATGTAGTAAGATTCATAAACCGTTCATGTATATTTTCCGCCAAAAGTTGGCTAAAATCATTATTAAAACTGGAATATAACCCAAGAATGATTTCATCAACTGATTGGTCATTATGATATCCTAAAAATTAGGAAAGTAGGAAGATATAGTGTCTAGAGGGCTCAGAAAACATAGAGGATGGGTATGGTGGATTTGTTTTGCGTAATTCAACATCCTTTGGTAGAAAAATGTCAAAAAAATGAGATCTCTGTGGGAAGGTCCACTTATGGTAAATATCCATAAGTGTGGCTAGTGAGAAATGACTGAGTTGATCAGATTGGGGAATGAGAAGCATTTGGTTGACAGTTTCAGTAGTTATGGTGATCATAATGTCTCCATTTTGGGCTACCACTGCTCTTTTGATAGGATCATATTGAGTTTGACACCATGAAATCAAATCAGGTAATTCATGGGTTTTTGGGAAGGAAAATAAGGGGAGAACTGACTCCCAGAATCAAATATGGTCCCCTTTGTCTATATATTTTTTCTTGAGCCACATGTGTAGTTCATGGAAATCGAAATCGCACTGGCAATCTGTAACTTTAAAGAGGGAATCTGCAAGAGGGATGAGGTCAAGATTGACCTAGGATATTGGAACAAGGATTTCTTCTGCAATATGATTCTTAGTTTTAGCTTTTGGGGCAATGTTGAAAATTTAACATAATGAAAGAGGAGAGGAGATAGTGTTGTCAGGAAAAACGAGAATGGAAATGGCTTGATTGGATGACAGCAGGTGTGGTGACAAATCGATCAGACAATGGAGGAAATTGTGCAATTTTTACTGCAATCACAATAGTGCAGAGGGTGATTTATAGGATTTAATTGATTTTAATGGTTTAATGTGTCTATAGTGGCTTAAATGAGATTTGGAGTGGAGGGGTGATGTGGAGGCCAACGGTTTGGGAGCTGGGGCTTCAACGAGTGAATAGGAAGGCAAAGACGTGATAGTATGGTAAAAATGAATATGATGTGTCAAAGGATATATGGCAGGTGGCGGAACGAGAGTGGTGGAGGGAAAATGGTCAAGGTGCGGGATGAACGATTGTTTGGGCAGAAAGGGAGAAACCACGACAGAATTTGAAGGGGGTGCGGTAGTGGTTTTGGGTTTTGAGTGGAGGCGTTGCAAAATTTGGAGAGGGTGCCACATATGTGTTTTTGGGTGGCCATTAAAACTGCTTTTTAGCCACCCCCCCCCCCTCGCGTTAACTGGAAATTGTCGAGGGGGGTGTGAACTCTCCCTCCATCGTTGATCTGGGAGGGGGAGATCTCAACCATCAAAAAGTGCACGCCTGATATTACATTCAACAAGAATCCTTTTTCATTTAGCAACCTTAGTTTTACAATAATACATGTGCCAAATAACTTTATGTTAAAATAAACTAATGAAAATTAATATTTTTTTAATGAAATTACTCACAATTAATATATTTAACTTTAAAAAACTACATTTGAGCTTGCAGCCATATATTTTTCATTTTTGTAAACTAAACCCTCTATTTTTTCTTTCGCATCTGTTGAGACCTCAGAATTATGTTGCCACAACATGGGGGAAACCACCTAGTCTGGACCTTAGAGAGAGTCCTTTTCCGTTTGGTGTGGTGGCTTCGACTAGGGATGAAGGGACCAATTTCCCAATAAGGATGAGTTGGGGTGTGTTTTGTTTATATAACATGCAATGGGAGATGATTTTAATCTATAAAATTCATTTATCTAACACTATATATTCTACTATATACCCGGGTTTTTTCTTCCTTTATGTGATCTTAAAAGATATCCTCTGTAATATTCTGAAATGGGGGAATGTAGCAATACATGCACTAAAAACGCATTTTTTAGAAATGTTTGCAATAACAGTTAAATGCAGCCCATGGATCCATTCAATTATACATTATAACAACAAAATTCCAAAGGAGATCTGGAAAAAATCATGGTAGCTTAGTTAAACACGCCTCCCAAGCCATTATTTCTCAAAAATCATACAAAAGAGGGGCTGCAACCATGAATAAAAGCTGGAAATACCCTAACAACGTTGTTTTATTTCCTATACAACAAAATTAGGTTGTAAATCAGATATAGAGCTGCTATGTGCATAAATATTTAGATCTATATCAGATACATGCATTATACAAGCTCCTCTAGTGAACCCCCTTGGGGTTTTCAGCCAAACACCAAGTAAAAATTGTAGATCTAAGTTTTAAGACTACAGATCTACTAAAAATTATAGATCCAGAAATTTGATCTAATCTTATATGAACATTAGCATGAGCACCTCCAATAGATCTCCAAAGTGAAGGGTAGATCCCCAACACATAGCAAATCAACTCTCCAAATGATGTGCTGAACCACCCTGCAACTGCTCCTTCAGAAATTACGTAGATCTGGATCTATACTGTGCTGTAGGGGAAAAATTTTTGTTGCCCTACAACCAAGATATCAAAATGAAGCTCAATTCCTTCAATATTTTCCTTCCAATGGAGTAGAACCCTCCTCCACTGAAATGCCCTAGATCTGAAGATCTAGTATCCACTTGTTGCAGCTTACTGAAATAGACAAACCCTCAATAGGATCTGCACTGTCAAAGGAAGATGAAGCTTGGACTTAAGCCAGATAGTGGACAATATGGTGCACAAATCCTCCAAGAGCTAGTCAATGGAAGAGGTGGGATTCCGGATTAGAAAATATTAGCTAAACAACATTCAATATTAGCCAAACAGTCAAAGAAAGTATATGTCTAAGTAGACCATATAATCAGAAAATCATAATCATAGGCTAAACACATATGGATACCATCCTCTTCCTTATAAACAATGTTATCCTTCTCACCTTGGGTCCCACTCATTAGGGTTTCCATCTTCATGCAGTGAATCTCCCTCCAAAACCGCGATGTCCAATCATCAATGCCACTCCTCCATAACAACGTTGTGGATTTGGTCAACCTTGACTAGATCTTCATGCAATGTCTTCTTCCACACTCAAGGTGGCTCTATTCTAACTATCCAAACTAATCCATATTCCCATTGGGTTATCTTCATTAATGTTCCACTTCATCCATACTAGCTTTGTTGACTTGGTCAAACTTGACCTTGTCCACATGCATTAGCCTTTGTTCACACATGAACGTGTTTTATCCAGCTATAAATATGATCCCTTTCACCATTAAGAGTGATTTTATTGCTCCTAAAAATATTTATGGGCCTCACTACCCATTTATTCATCTAACTATGTGTTTAGAGAAAAATTAATATTCTAATTAGCTGCATGCTAATTTAGGAATATTACATCCTCCAACTATTAGTAATGAAGATTATTTAACAGTTGAAGGAGATGAAAATTATGTAAATATGATTCTTTTAACAAAATATTTTGATTAAAATAATTTTGAAAAGTGTATCACATTCATATGTGTGATTATATATCAGATAAGATATCACAGACAAATATTAGTACAAAAGTGCATTTGACATTCATTTATGATAATAGTTCAAATATATAATGCAAATAAAAATATTATTGTCAATCTAGAAAGAAAAAACTTAATATAAATGAATAGAAGTACCATATATACAAAGTCCTAATCATAGAAACTGAAAGTATTTTTCTGCTCCTCTTCACTTTCAAGCAATTTAAAGAGTATAATAGTGCAACATCAGGTAAAAAACTTCAAAAGTCAAAAGATAACAGACTCTGTTCCATTAATCCATCAAAGCATTTACAAACTGATAGAAATACATTCTTTGCAAAAAAAATGGACAAATTTCTGGACCCTTCTCTAAATGCATGAGAAGGGTTTAAATACTAAACTAAAATATGTTTAAAAATATATTATTACATAAAAATAGAGGACATTTCAAACAACCATCCTCGTAAAGAGAAAACTTCAACTACAATCTAGGAAAATAAAGTAACAATATAACTATGAGTTTTGATCCTCCTTTTGGAATTGATCCCAAAGTTGACAAATATCTAGCATGGGTTTAAGTTGAGCTCACTGTGAAATTATCGATTTGACCTAACCCTTGAATACTACATTTGAAAGTGTTGGTTGTGACCTTTTTATTGAATCAGTTAATGAGTGCAAGGTTTGGTACTAATGATAAGGTTTGATCATAAAATTCCAATAATTTTGTTGGTCAAACTTATTTACTTTTCTAATCGTTTCTTCCTACATCTCTATCTTTTGTTTCCACTGTGCTTCTAACGACTTTATTTCTCAGATTACTTCTGATGTGGACTCTTTAATAAGCTCAGATTTCAAAAGGTGTTCATAAACAGATACAATAATTTCCTTTGTTAACCTTGATGCTTTTGTTGCTACTTTGTCTTCTTGTATTAGCTGTGCTTCCCAATCTTTAAATAAAATTTCCTTGTGAAATTTATCTACCTGGGGTAGGTCATCTTCCTTTCCTGAGTCTGATGCTTTCCATTGAATGAACTCATTAATTTTATTTTCAATTTTCTCACACTCAAGTTTCCTGTTAGGCACTTGCTGGATCAAGATTTCACTTGAATCATAATAAGAGCTGGTGATTGAAGCTTGTTGGTAAAATACTTCTTGTTGTTGTTTTAACTTTTCATTCTTTTACCAATGCTTCTCTTATGAATTTATCTACTTTTTTTTGTCTTTTTAATTTGTTCATTGCTACTTCCAGTTGCATTTCCTTTTCTATAATTTGCACCTAATGCTCCAAAGTTAACCTTTCAAAATCCATTTGAAACTGAGACATTTTCAATTCCATTTTCCTTCTGGAGTTAAACTTTTCTTGCTCTAACAATATCTATAAATATTGTATTTTGTCTTCTCTTTTCTTCAGTCACAGTTGAAATTAATTAGCCCTGTCAATAGTCGTAGTAGCATATGCCCCTACAAACTATGATTGCTTAGTTAAATGTTTAGTAGGATCTGCTAGAGGATCCTTCCATAGAACTTCAATAGATTCATGTGTAAGATTTGAAACGGTATCATCCATTCTTCTCCTTTTTCTTCTCTTGAATATCATCTTATGACTAGGAGTGTAGAATATATCTAGTGAAGGAATTTCCTCAACTTGTAAAACTATCTGTTGTGTAGGGTGGGCCAAAATGATCTCTCGATCATGAGTTTCAGGTACCTATTGTAGTGGAGTTGTAGTTTCCACTAATTTCTGAGAATGATCTGGTGTCTAAAAAATGGTAGATTGATCTATATTAGGATTTTATTGTGACGTTTGAAATTCCTTAGAAAACGTTTCCCATTCATTCCTCAAATCCTTTGGCTGAGATTTTTCTGCCTAATCAGGTGTATTTTTGCTGTGCTGGATTTCTTGGGAAGATGCTCCAGTTCTATTAATTCCTACTTTCTCTTGAATTTCGATCTCTTTGATTACTTTATCAATTACCTTTTCTTGGCTATCATTTTTGTTTTTGGATTCATTATCAGAATGATCTAAATTTTGAGAATTATTTTCAGTTTGCCCCGACTCATCTTCAGACATGTCTTTAGCTTCATTCTCCAAGCTAATACTCGGAGTCTGTCTGTTGACATCTTCAATAATCATTAAATCCAAAGGAATCCTTAATATCTTGTTTATGTATGCTTGGAAGGCTTCAAAGTCATCTTGATTGAGCTAACTAGATGCAATTTTTAGTACATCGGAAAAATTTTCAGCGCCTTAAAAGAGATCATCAAATCTATATCTCTTTTAGAAAAGGCTTCAATTTCAACTCTGTGGTGAAATTCTTAATCACATCATTGGAATCATATGGCCTCTTTGGAATTATAGCCAAATTCAAAAAATTAATATTTTAAACTTCCTTGAATGTATGACCAATATCAAAAAGTGCAAAAGTACCACACTGAAAAGGGAAATTAGGCCAAATGGCCTTCTTGGCATCTTTGAGTTGCTTTGAAATACCACTTACTACAAGTTGGTAAGAAATTTCTCTAGCAAGTAACTTGTCAGGAACATAATAGGGTAGGATGTGCGGAGAATATTAACTCCCGAAAACTCTAACATAGGTGAAAATTTCTTCGGCAAACCATCTGACTACGGGAAAAATGTTTGTACTAGCCTCTTTGGAAATCCTAGGGTCTTTCTCATTGAATATAATCTAGTGCATAGGTAGCATGAATCTATTCCAAATTTTGTAAATATTTAAATGAAAATGTGACTCCCAAAGGGCTCTATGGTAAATAACAATGTTATTGATGAAATGGGAACTATTACCTCAAAACGGGAACTCTAGCCCAAAAAGACTCAAAAACATGAAAAAACGCCCTAAAAACAAAAAGTGTGTATTCCAAAACACATTTCTTTTTTTCCTCAAGGTCAAATTTCATATTTTTATAAAATTATGCTAAAAACGAAATTGTTTCTTGAAAAAATGATTGAAAAAACACCCTCAAAACAAAACGAGTTGATGCTGGAATAACAAAAAAACATTGTGTCACACTTTTGACACATTGTAACAATGGAATTAAAGACAACATGTCTGAAGGGCTTATCATTTCTAACAAATCGTAAAATTCTAAATTTTTTTATAGATGATGTTAAATATAAACAAAATCATGTCTGAAGGGCTTATCATTTTGAACAAATTTTATCCATGTTATTAAACATAAAATATCTTGAATCTAAACAACCCTAAAATTGTAATTATTTTCAACCATAACATTAAAGATAAAATTTCGCAGCACATAAAAACCTTAATGACAAGTTGTAAATCTTAAGTTTTTAAATCTTAAGTTTTCAAGATACTTGAACCATGAAATTATAGAGAAATTATATGACTTAAACAATTTTTAAAAATGAACAAGTAAATGAAAAATTTATTATTCATATATTTGTTTTTTTATATATAAAAACATATTTTTTATTTTTATTTTTATTGTTTTTTGATATTCTAAATTATAGTTGTTTTAGTTTTAAGAAAATAAAAAATTAAAATTAAAATCTTCTTATATATGATTGTTTATATTTTAAAACATATTTTAATTATTTTTTATATTTTAAATAATAATTGGTTTAATTAAAAAAAAAAAAAATTAAAATATATATATATATATATATATTTTTTATATTTGTTTGTTTATTTTTAAAACATATTTTTTAATTTCTTTTTATTGTTTTTTTATATTTTAAAATTTTAATTGAATATTTTTTTTCTTTTTTTTATATTAAATAATACATTTTTTTATTATAATAGTTTTTGTTTAAAAAAAAAAAATTTAAATAGTTTGTGTTTGAAAAAAATAAAATAAAATAAAAATTAATTTTCCGCCCACCAAGGGCCAGAGGCAGGCTACGTAGCCATCGACAGCGCCGCCCGGCTGGGCAGAGGGCGATCCCGAGAATCACCCCCAATTGGGCAAAGGGTGATTCTCGGAATTTCCCTCTGCCAAAATGGGGGTGATTCTCGGAATCGCCCTCCACCTAGCCGGGGGTGATTTTCGGAATCGCCCTCCCCCCAGCTGGGGGTGATTCTCAGAATCGCCCTCCGCCCAGCCGAGGGTAATCCTCGAAATCACCCTCTGCTCAGCCGGGGGTGATTATCAGAATCGCCCTCTGCCCAACCGGGGATTATTCTCGGAATCTCCCTCCACCTAGCTGGGGGTTATTCTTAGAATCACCCTCTACCCAACCGGTGGTGATTCTCGGAATCGCCCTCCGCCCAGCCGGGGACCGGAGGCAGACCGGGCGACACCGTCGAGGGCTGCCCAGCCTACCTCCAACCCGCGGCTAGGTGGAGGGTGATTCTCGGAATCACCTTCCGCCCAGCTGGGGGCCGGAGGCAAGCTGGGAAGGCATCGACCGTGCCGCCTGGCCGGCCTCTGGCCCCCGGCTGGGTGGAGGGTAATTCTAAGAATCTCCCTTTGCCTGGCCGGGGGTCGAATCCAACTGGGTGGCACCATCGTGGGCTGCCTAGCCTGCCTCTGCCCAACCGGGGGTTGGAGGCAGGTTGGGAAACCCTCGAAAATGCCGCCTAGCCTGCCTCCAATCCTCGGCTGGGCAGAGGGTGATTCCAAAAATCACCCTCGGCTAGGCGGAGAGCGATTCCGAGAATCACTCTCGACTGGGTGAAGGGTGATTTCGAGAATCACCCCCGGCTAGGCAGAGGGTGATTCCGAGAATCGCCCCCAGTAGGGTGGAGGTCAGTCAAGTGGTGTCTTTGAGGGCTTCCCAGCCTGCCTCCGGCCCCAGACTAGGCGAAAGGCGATTCTCAGAATTTCCCTCACCCTAGCCAGGGGCGGGAGGTAGGCCAGGCAACGCCATCAAATGAAGGATATTGGATTTTGAATCTATTTTCATGTTCAGGTAAGTTTTATTATACAAATTTAAATTTAAATATTTTATTTTTTACTTTTTATGTCTTTATACTAATTTTCTTACTTATTTCTTTTCTACTTGATTATTAGGTACAACACTAGCATGTTGCCTACCAAAAGGAAGAAATTTCATTGCCATTGAGAAAGACCCAGTGCAATGCAAATTTATTCAACAAAGAATTAATGCTCTTGAATTCCTTCTAGATGCGAAGCAAGAAGTTGGTTTGAGGAAAGGGGATTTTAATGAATCACGTGTGGCAAAAAAAGAAAAGGAACCTCAACCACCATTATATGGAATGATTCGAAAGGGACACTTTGGAAGATTTTCAGACATGAAAGATCCATTAGAAGATGATTCACCAAAATGAAGTAGAAAATGTTGTGGAAGAAGCCATGAATGATGTTCTAGATGATGTTGAACATGGATTAGTTGATATTGTTGAGGATCTTTAAGTTATGCTTGCAAACAAAGCTCATTTTTGAGATCTATTAATCAGTTTTACTTGTAATGTTTAGACTTTGATATTTTATGAGAAGAATCCTTATTTTTTGCAAAAAACATGTGATTACTATTATTTTTTGACATAAAGTTCAATAAAAATGCTATTTTCCTAAGTTTTTTTGTTAAGATTTTCCCAAAAATTAGTTTATTTAACATGTCTTTTTTTACAAAAAGTCTCTAAAAGTGTATTTTTTGCATTCTATTTTTATTGAAAATTTGTATTTTTTTGTCATATCGTTCAAAATTTTGGTTTCTTAGCGACAATTGTTTGATGTGCATTGAAAAATTAATTAGCAATACATAAACATGTAGAAAATATAAACTTTATAATATTGACCTTTTTTTCATTTTATATCTATGTGAGAAAGTGAAAATATCATTAAAAAAAAATATTTAAAAAAAAATATTTTTTTCTTTTTAAAACACAAGTACATAAATGCACTTAAAAATAAACATCTCACGGAAGAAGAAGACATTAGAAAATATATAGTGTCAAAATCAATCCTCTAAAAAAACGTTGATGATGATATGCCACCACTATTCAAAATCAACATAAAAAGAATCACAGAAAAGATAAAATAAAATTAATGTGCCAAAAACATGCTAAAAAAAAAAATTGATTCTGCATCACCACTATTAAAAATCGGGTGTTTTTCTTACTACGTCAAAAATGAGGTACCAGTGCAGTTACCTATTTCATCGATAAAAATTTTAAATATGGATTAGAGTGGGGTCTTGGGTCGTCCACTTCCATCCCATGGTAGGAAAACTCGAACAAAAGAAAATTGTGTACATGTCATAGGCATTCATGTAAAAGGGGGGTATTCCCCTAGAGGAAAAAATTCTTTTACTTCTATATTCCATGATATTTCTGGCCAAATTATCAGACAAGATATTTTCCCTATTTATAATTAAAGAATTAATGATTGCGTCAATTAACTGGACCCATTCTACATAAAACCTAGTAGTATCAGGCTTTGCATGCAATCTACACAACATTCTAGCAGCATAGTAATAAGGGGAAGGAATTTGTGCTATCGGGTACATACCAAGTTTCTTCCATTTCAATTTGCCTTGGTCATCCTTCTATTCCTTTATAACTTTCATCAAGTCTGGATGTTTCTTTGTAAAGCTTTGGACAAAAGCTTTTACATAGTTCTGTTGCGGGATGGGTAAGTGGTACATTATGCTCAAATCTTCTACTATGAATGAACCAATATTCTCATCCTTTGAATTCTTAAATGTCCTATTTTCCATGCTCAGGTGGTCAATTACCCACTGAATCATATATATATATATATATATATATAAGGGACAATATTTGGCCTCATTTCTACTTTATGAAGGAATGAGCATGCAACATTGAAATAAGATGGGTCTGAAGAAACCCACGCGTCTGCTGTAGCAATTTTGATAATTACCCTTGGTTGTTCATTCTGAAAGAGTTGGTACATTGCTTCCCATGAGGAGTTGCCGCAATCCTAGTTGTAGGTGGTACCTGAGAATAAGGCAGACATATCTGAGTCTTCAACAGATGATGCTTGGGAAATTTCCTCACCTTTCTTGTTCATCCCTGTTATCCTTGCTCTGTTAAGTGGTTTCTTGAATTCAAGTGAATAGAGAAAATTTTAGATTTGAGATAAATGGAGAGAAGGATAGAGTTAAAACGATATAATTAAAAATATGGTGTTCAATCATTCAAAAAACACTCGAAGTAGATATTATTAATATTTCAAACCTTACTCCCATTAAATGTCGTCAATCACCCATAATTCTTGCTATCAAATTTCTTGCACACCTTTACGTAAAATTTCTATTCGATCAATCTAAGAAGTTAGATCTTATATCTGATTGATTAGATATGAATCATTTTTCACACTTGAGAAATAACTATCAATATCACATATCGCAACTTTAAAATTATTACTTTTAGTTATGTTTTCCATTACCGATGAATTTCACAAAATGCGATCTCCGCAAATCGCAGATCATAATTTCCATACGGTACTAAAAATCTCATTTGGTTATTCACTGTGAAATGTGAAGTGTTCTGAGGAATCACGCTGATGCACTTTATCGGCCATTTGAAGTTTTATGATTTTTTTTTATTAATTCTTCGGGTCTGATTTATTGCAATCTTTACTGAATTTTCATAAGTTGATCGTTTTTAAAAGACGCAATGTGATTTTCTTTTAAAGAGGTGTTTAAAGCTTTTGTAACGGGAGTTTTATATGACTCGAAAAAGGTTTAGTGCATATCACAGCTCGCAACACTTAATATATTATAATTTTTTAGGCTTGTAGGATATACGATTTGAGATGAGCACTAAGAAATCAAAGCGAAAAGTGAAATAACTTTTTTTCCTAAAGTTTTTAGACTTGGGCGAAGATAAAATCAAGCTTATAAATTTTCCATTTATTTTAAAGGGTCCCTGTTTAGTGAAAATAAATGGGGGGTGTTGTATAGTACAACAATTGGTGATTCACTTGGGAGAACCAACTGTCTCTGATTAGTTTTTTGAAATTCCTAAAAACTTTTTTGAAATAAAAATAGTTGCAAGAATGAATTTCAATAAATAATATCTCACTAAGAAATAAAATCTCTCTTAATTATAATTCATAAGAATTCCACTTTCAAAATAAAAGTACGAGTATCTATATCAGTCTTTACTTAGTTCAAAAATATGAAGCAGGTGTCTCTTTAAGATTAGCTTTATAAATATATACTCTTTTATCAAAAGTATAGCCTTTGATCTAATAAGAAATCTAAGCTTTCGGCAGGGTTACCTTTTACCTAGCAATGATTCATTGTCTCATCCAGTCTTTCTTACAATTTTCAAAAATAAATCCCATCTTTATATACTTGATCTCTTTTGGAACTTGTTTTTCTTTTGTGGATATTTTCTATTGTACTTTAATTTACTTAAAAGCCATTGTCTTGGCTTGGTAACCAAATATTGACAATTCCATTCACTAGTTGTAATTAAACTGATCAAGCTGGCTCTTGATGAGACTCCTTCTCCTCCTGATATAATCTCATGTCATTACCCTGTTTTGTTAAGCAATGTTGGTAATGTCAGTTCAACTATTTCCCTATGAACATGGTAAACAAGCTCTTGATGAGACTTATTATCTTCTAAGATTTCTAGCATAATTTTTTGAACTTCTTTCTAAAAATTGATAAGCTTTTCCGTATGGGGTGAATCATTGTTCCTTTTGAGGATTCCGGATGATAATTTTTTGAGTTTCAAGATTTCTTATCTGTAAATGAGTCTTTACTATGTTAAAGATTATTATCTTGAATGATAACAGAATAACCATGCTTTATAAAGATGATAGTTCATTAGAAAATAAATAACTTTATCGAAATGGCATCTTTCAGTAAAATAGAATTTATTTGATATTCGAATCTTTCAGTTATTTCCTTAACATTTATTATTTCTATAAATGATAAATCAAAAATAATTTCCGAGATCTTTACTTGAAATGCCAAAAATCAGTACTACATAACTTTTATTTTCTTAAGGAAAATAAAAGACAATAATATACAAGGAATAGAAGGGGTTATCTCCTATGAAAAGTATTTCTTTAAAATCTACACATTAACAGGCAAATAATCTCTTTTGCCTAATAGATCTTGCTATAAAAATGTTGATGGGCCTATTTCTTCAATGATTTGAAATGGACCTAGCCACAGTTTTTGAAATTTGGGGTGTTTACCTTTTTCCTCATGTTCTTAGTCCCATTTCAATACCAGATCACCAATTTGAAATTTTTTTGGAGTGACAAAAGTTGAATCAAATGGAGCTGTTACTATCTGTTGATGATGTGCATGAGTAACTTTAGATTTTTCTATTTCTTCTTCAATTTTGAGAATTTGAAATTGTCTTACTTGCAAGGAAGAAGAAGGAGATTCATCAATAAATTGAACTAGGGCAAGAGAAGGAATAAATACATTGGTAGAAAGAAAAAATTATTTTCCATAGACAAGATTGAATGGGGAAGTTCCAATGGAGGCTTTCTGAGTTATTCGGTCTGCCCAAAGAGAAAATGTTAATGCCTTTTGTCAATTTTGTTGGTTTTGATCAACAGTTAGTTTGATGATTGTAATAAGGTTTTTATTTGTGGATTATGTTGAACCATTTCCTTGCAGATAATAATTTGTAGAATACTAAAGTTTAAAACCCCTTTTGATTGAAAATTCTATCATACCATATCCTGAGAAATAAGATGCATTATCTAACATTAAATCTGTAGGTAAACCAAACCTACTTACAATAAATTGATCAATGAACTCAATAAAATTATTAGATTTGGCTACCTTTAGTGGAATTTCTTCCACCCATTTAGTAAACTAATCTATAGTTATGAGAATATATTTTGTTGGAAATGTTGTCATTGATGGTAAAGGAGATGGCTAAGGAGAAGTCAAAGGAGCAGCAGAGGAGCTTTAGGAGCAAGGAATAGCATCAGTCAAGGAGTAGAGATATTTCATTTGAGAAACTAGTTCTGATTGTGGGAACATATTATAGAATGTATGAAAAGAGTGTTGAAAACTTTTTGTGAAGGGTCATGGAAATTCCTTGCATAAAATAAGGAATTCAATGTTGTTGAGTAATTGTAATAAGGTTTAATGCAAATGGTTTGATTTATAAACAATTCTGATGCGCAAAGGATATATGAAGATCCTCTGTTCCAAACTTAGATGTGTTGTATTGATCGAATAACTCTGAAATAAGGGCTCATTCAAGATTCTGCACATATATATCTGAAGGGCCGGAAGGATCGATGTCACAAAAGGAGAGGCAGAACCATAGTCAAATGCGCAGTGTGAATGGAGCTATGCATAGTAACAGATGAAATCACAGTGGTGAAATGCGATGAATAGTTATATATATATCAAAAGGAGCGGAACAGGTGAGGATGGAACCTGGAGTGGAGAACGGAACCGTGACCAAGAGGAACAGTGACGGCGGTTTGGAGCGAAACCGTGGGTTTCATCGCACCACCATTCATCGGGAAAGCGGTTTCCACCATTCATGAGTGATTCCATAGACTGACTGATGCGTGTCCCTGAAAAAAATTGGAAAACCACTGTTTAAAGTGCGCCATCGCATGTTATAGTTCGTACCAAGACGCCGAGCGATATGCGTATGAGCCGTTGATTTGGGAAAGGGCCATCAAATGGTGATCGCGCGTCGGACTTGCCCGGAGTTTAACCAAGATGCGCGGAGGATATCCAGGTACGATACGAGCGTTTGATTGGGTGATTGGGCGTAGAGGTGGGCCCAGAGCCGAGGTTTATTACATAGTAATTGTTTAACCAGCGCGTTGGGTTAAATGTGAAAGGTGAAGAGTTATAACCGCGATTCCAAGGTTCGGAGATATATATATATATATATATATATATATATATATATATATATATATATATATATATATATATATATATATATATATATATATATATATATTATGAGGAAACCATGAGCATATAAGAATTTATTTATGTTAATATATATCGAATGTTGACGCGTTGGGGTTTAAGACAAAGTCAAGGATACTATGCAGCATTTTGAAACACTGGGTGAAAAATTTACAATATATTGGTATATTATGATGTGAGCTAATATTACAGTTGTTCTAAATCAAGCATATAAGTGCAAAGGCCCGAAAAGTTGGAGATGCATGGTTATATGCATAGAAAGAAAAATTGGGTTAAGTATTAATTTGAGTGCAGGTGATTTTATGTGCAAGTAAGTTTTAATTATTCAAATTGCCATCTCAGAAAATGGAGTATTGAAATTTCCCAGATCAACAGTTGGATTGAGTACAAATTTGTTGTATTCATTTTATATGCACACAGAAAGAGGAAGTATGAGGCCTGATAGAGGTAAACGAAATTTGTAGAGTTGAAGAGATGTACAGCAAAGGGATTCAAAAGTGCAGTGAACAGGAGAAATATACAGATGACAGTAAACAAAGAGAATGCAGAACAATTTCTTAACAATAGTAGAAAAATACAAAATCCAGTAAAGCCAAAGTTCAGAAGAAGAGCTGAGTGATATTGAAATGTGTAACTGAAAATGTAAATATTTTTTTTGTTGTTTATATTGTTTGTGATGCAAAGGCAAGTATCCTAAGGAAAAGACAAAATCCCACTGTAGCATGGAAATTTGTACATATTGTAGTAATTTTAAAAATGAGTTGGATAAAGGAATAAGAAGACAGAAGCCAAAGAGTCATGACCGTTCACTCCAAATTCTTTATGAAATACAAACATTCATGTGAGGAACTCTATATATAATATCACATTGATATGCCAAGAGAGGTTAGAGAGAGCAAATATTGTGAAGGCAGAGTATAGAAGTGTAAGGCAGAGAAGATTAAGAAAAGAAGAGCAAAAAGAGAAGCTATAGAACAGAGCTGATATCTGAGGTAAATCAGCAAACATTCAGTTTGATAAACTGAGGAAGTTGGAGCTTCCCTATCAAGTTGCAGCTTGATAGTTGTCAGTTCTAGCTAACTAAGGTTGGAGCCTCCTGTAGGTTGGTACCTGCAGAAAATTGAAGGGAGTTGGTGCTTCCTTGCAAGTTGTAGCTTGCTGAATTGAGGTAGGAGCCTCCTGTAGGTTGGTGCCTGTAGAAAAATAGTGGTGAGAGGGAGTTGGAGCTTGCCTTTGCATCACATCAATAATAAGATGTGGTTTTCTCCCTTTATGGGTTTCCACTTATATCTGGTGTCTCTATGCATGATGTTTATGTGTTGATCTGATTTATATCATCTGCTTAATACCTGCTACTCTCATATTAAGTCTACTATTATATCATATTAATACGTGCTGCTCACATTCTAAGATTACTCATATTTAAGTTGGACATGAAATTAAAGTGTAAATAAGTTTCAATGAAAAGTTGTAAAAGTTCATGAATATGTTAAAATGATTCACCCCCCCCCTCTCAGTTTCACTAAGGTTTCAACAATTGGTATCAGAGCGGGTTCCTTTGTAGAAGTCTAACAACTAAAAGGAGATCCTAGGTTCCCATGATGGCTAGTAAAGAAGGATGCTCAACCAATAAAGCCCCTTTCTTCATTGGTGAAAATTATGCTTTCTGGAAAATCAGAATGAGGACATACATAATGTCTCTAGGAATAGAAGTCTGGGCTGCTATGGAATTAGGATATGCCCCAAAGGCAACTGACACAGAGAAAGAAACAAAACAAGATTTTGTGGCTAACGCAAAAGCCATGAATGCCATCCTGAATGGATTTTGTGAAGAAGAGTTTATTAAATTAATGCACAAAGACACTGCCAAAGAAATATGGGATACTCTTGAAAACATACATGAGGGAGACAAGAAAGTAAAGACTGCCAAACTTCAAGTCTATAGAGCCCAGTTTGAAAACTTAAAAATGAATGATGATGAAGACATTGCCAGTTTCTTCCTAAAGGCTGCAGAAATTATTAACAATATGAAAGCTCTTGGAGAAAAAATGCCAGAAAGTATAATTGTGCAAAAGATTCTAAGATCTCTTCCATCCAGGTTTAATCCAAAGGTGTCTGCAATAGAAGAAACAGCTGATTGGGAGACCTTGACCATGAACCAGCTACTTGGAAATCTAACAACCTATGAAATGAGGCTCCCACAGAAGAAGCCAAGTACGAGGGAAGCAACCTTTAAAACATAAAAGAAGAAAGAAGAAGAGGGAGACATATGCTCTTGCTCGGATGAAGAAGAGGCAAAGTTTGTCAAGAAATTGGATAGAGGCTCGAGTAAATACAAAGGTAAACTCCCCTTCAAATGCTTTAACTATGGAAGAGTGGGACACTATGCTGCCAAGTATCCTCACAAGAAAGTAAGGAATCAGGCTCAAGAGTCAGAGAAAAATAAATCAAAGAACTGGCAGAAAGGAAAGAAGTTCAACATAAAATCCTTCTATGCTCAACAAGAAAGCAGTACATATGAAGATTCAGATGAATCCTCAAGTGAAGAATGAACCTCTGAATTCTTATTGATGGCCATAGAAGAACTTGAAGGTCTCTTGCTAGAAGATGAAGAAGAAGAAGGTGAAGTCGACGTTGAGGGGGAGCTAAGAAGTGCTCTAGAAGAGATTGATAGACTCAAACTGAAATGCAAAAAACAAAAGGACATTCTTCTCAAATATGTACGAGAAGAACAGAATTCAGAAGTCATTAAGTAGCTAAAAATAGAGCTTGAAGAAGCTAAGAAGATAAAGGACATGTTACTTAAGCAAATAAAAGAAAAAACTCAAGAGCAAGAAAAGTTGGAAGAAGAAGTAGTATGTCTCAGAAAGAAATTAGAAAATGCTCAAAGGAAAGTGTTTATAAACTCTTCCCAAGCAACAAGCTCTAGTAAGTTGAATGAAATTTTGATTTCCCAAAGATCCCCTATGATAAAGACTGGAACAGGCTATGAAGGAGAATCAAGTAAAGGAAAAGAAAAGGTTGACAGAGAGATTATTTTTGTAAAAGAAAAGAAGAATGATGAATCAGCTCAAACAATTCCTACAAAAGAAGAAATCTGCAATAAGGAATATAGATATCAAAAGAAACCACTAGTAGCAAAGAATGTAATAAATACAAAGACCCCTGAATATGTAAAATTTGGAAACCATCAAAGGAGATTCTTCCCTCCAATGAAGAATGCCACCTGTTATGTCTGCCACAAGCTGGGACACATTTCTGCATTTTGTCATGCAAGGAGGAGTAATTCAAACCAGCAAAAGATGCAAACATTGAAGAGACTGACTCGAGCAAACAAATGGAAGAGACAACCTTACATCAGGTATGAAAATAGCTTCTATGGTTACTACTTTTATTGTAAGGAATTCGGTCATAAAATCATTGAGTGTAGAAATTATGGACAAAGATTGATGTTTAACACCTCAAGAAGGTTTATGAATCAAATAAATTATGTTCATACTCATAATTCTACAAAAATATTGATCAAATGTTGTTTATGCAATCAAGTTGGACATGTACCTTCCAAATGTCCTCTAAGAAGATGGAGGTCATCACCTCATAAAAGATACAAAACAAAATGGTGCCTCCAGTGGATAAAGAAGGTGAATAAGTGTGACCTGGCTCTAACTGCTCAAGATCTGAAAATTCAATGGTATTTGGATAGTGGCTGCTCTAAACACATGATAGGAGACAAAAGTAAGTTTATAACTCTTGATGAAAAGAAATCTGGCAATGTTACTTTTGGAAATGATAAGTCAGGTAAGATCAAAGGAAAGGGCTCAGTCAGCATAGACAATGGCAGAGGAAAGGCCCAATATGTACTATTTGTAGATGGGTTGAAAGCAAATTTACTGAGTGTCAGTCATATGTGTGACAACAGTTGCAAAGTTCTATTTAGAGCACAAGATTGTGCAGTCAGATCAAGCACAACAAGTAAGACTCTACTCAAATGTGTTCGAACAAAAAGCAATGTTTACATTGTCAAAGAGGAAGATGAAGCATGCCATCCTAGAAAACTTGAGGAGTCATGGTTATGGCATAGGAGATTGGGACATCTCAGCTTCGATCATATCATCAGACAGAGCAAGAAGAAAGTTGTCATAGATATGCCAGAAATAAAAAGGCCTTCAAATACCATATGCAAATCATGTCAATTGGGCAAACAGACCCGAACATCCTTTAAATCTAAAGATGAGTTATCAACAAGAGAACTTATACGACTTGTGCACACGCAGACTTTTAATATTGGTTTTGCTAGAACTAAGACACCAAGTGGAGAATCCTACTTCATGCTGATAATAGATGATTTCTCCAGAATGACATGGGTTGCTTTTCTCAAGAATAAATCGGAAGCTCTGGACAAATTCAAAATATTTAAAGCATTAGCAGAAAATTAGACAGGATGCAAGCTGAAATGCATCAGATCAGACAGAGGAGGTGAATTCACTGATTATGACTTTGTTGACCTATGCAATGAACATGGCATAAAACAACAATTCACTATTGCAGGAACACCTCAGCAGAATGGAGTAGCAGAAAGACAAAATAGATCTGTTCAACAAATTGCCAGAGCCATGATGCAAGAGAATAATATTGCTCAAACCTTCTGGGCAGAAGCAGTGCACACAGCAGTACATATCCTTAATAAAGCTCACTTAAGGCCAAGCAGTGACAAGACTCCCTACGAACTATGGCATGGAAAGCCAACTTCAATCAAACATTTCAGAATCTTTGGTAGCAAGTGTTACATAAAGAATAATGATGAAAATCTTGGAAAATTTGATGCAAGAGAAGATGAAGGAATATTTCTAGGATATGCATCCAAAAGCAAAGGGTACAGGTGCTACAACAAGACTCTTTGAAAAATAGTAGAAAGCATTGATGTAAGATTTGATGAAGAACTTCAAAACAATACAAGAGATACTGACTACTACAGTCCATCAGATAACCATGAAGAAGAAGACCAGAATGATGATGAAACAAGCAAGACTACAAAAAATGTAGAGCTGAGCTCGAAAGCCCCCTTAAGATACACTCAGAAGAATCATCCCGAAGATCAAATCATAGGAGATAAGAAAGTAGGGGTCCAGAAAAGAAGATAGCTAATAGAACAAAATGAAGAAGTATACATAGCCATGCTGTCACAAATAGAGCCAAAGAAATTTGAAGAAGCCAGCAAGGACAAGTCTTGGGTAAAAGCAATGAATGAGGAATTGGACCAAATTGAAAATAACAATACCTGGGAACTAGTTCCTAGACCAATTGAGAAAAATATCATTGGTTCAAAATGGGTATTCAAAAACAAAATGAATGAGCAAGGACAAGTAATCAGGAATAAAGCCAGCCTAGTCTGCAAAGGATACTCACAAATTGAAGGACTTGATTACGATGAAACATTTGCCCCTATAGCCAAAATGGAAGCTATCAGAATGTTCCTGGCATTTGCATGCTACCAAAACTTCAAATTATATCAAATGGATGTAAAATCTGCATTTCTGAATGGAGACTTAGAAGAAGAAGTCTACATGGAACAACCAAAAGGTTTCTCATTGACAGACAAAGGAGACTATTTGTGAAAACTGAAGAAGGCCCTATATGGACTAAAATAGGCTCCTCGTGCTTGGTACTCAAGACTGGATAAGTATTTTCAAAAACAAGGCTTTAAAAGAGGTGGAGTAAACAACAATCTATACATAAAATCCCATGAAAATGAACTCCTGATTGTTGTAGTATATGTTGATGACATTATGTTTGGAAGCAACAGAGAAGAACTAGCAAAAGGGTTTGCTGATGAGATGAAAATAGAGTTTGAGATGTCTATGATTGGAGAACTCACTTTCTATTTAGGACTTCAAATCCAGCAAAAGAACACATGTACATTCATCTCACAAGAAAAATGCTTAAAGGAAATGCTAAAAAAGTTCAAAATGGAGGACTGCAAACCTGTGTCAACTCCCATGACCACAGGTTGCAAGCTATGTGCTGATGATGGGTCTGCTGATATAGATCAAAAACTCTACAGATCCATGATTGGAAGTCTATTGTATCTGACTGCATCAAAGACCAGGACATCATGCTAGCGATGGACTCGTGGCTAGATATCAAACGGCACCTAAACAAAATCACCTTCTTACTGATCGAAAGAATATTTGGATATCTACAAGGAACGACACAATATGGACTTTGGTATCCTAAAAGGAAAAAAAAAGCTTCACCTTGACGACATACACAGATAATGGGCTAGCTATGTATGGATGATAGGAAGAGTACAAGTGGAGGTGCATTCTATCTAAGGAGAAAGTACGGTGGCATGGTTAAGCAGAAAACAAACATCTATCTCACATTCTACAACGAAGCGAATATACTTAATGACATGCAGGTCGTATGGATAAACAAACTCTCAAGACATGAAGGTAAGAATTGATGAACCTATTTCAATCAAATGTGATAATACAAGTGCTATAAGTATATCTAAAAATCTTGTGCTTCATTCAAAAACTAAACATATTCCAATCAAGTATCATTTTCTCAGAGAACAAGTAGCTCAAAAATTAGTAAAGTTGGAATATGTGCCAACAAAATAACAGACAGCAAATATATTTACCAAACCTCTTGCTAGAGAACCATTTGAATATTTGAGAGATAAGCTAGGGGTAGTATCTGTAGATGCTACTCTCTGATATGAAGAGAAAGCACAACTTCAGGGGGAGAACAGAAACGAAAATATCATTCCAGGGGGAGATCAGCCAGCAAGGAAAGCATGAAACAGGTTCTCAGGGTCAAAGGATTATGGAAAGAATACACCCAGCATACATGAGTCAATGAAAAGGCTAAAGGATCAGAATTTTAGATTTAATCCAAAATTAGAGACGGCCCATGTAAGTGGAAGATCTGGAGAAATGCAAGCGAAGGAAATGGCTTAAACCCTTTTCCATTGATGTCAAAGGGGAGGACCTTGATGAAGAAGGGTCTTGTCTTAAAGGGAAACGAGAGGAAGTGCATTGCCATCAATGCAGGGAAGCTTGTTGGAAATGTTGTCATTAGCAAATAGAATGTGGGAAAGTCAAGGAAGCGATGAAGACTTGGGAGCAAGGAGTAGCATCGATCAAGGCCAGGGAAGATATTTAATTTGAAAACGGGTTACGAGTGTGGGAACATATTATAGAAAGTATGAAAAAAGTGTTGAAAAATGTGTGTGAAGAGTCATGGAAATGCCCTGAAATAAAGAGGTTGTGTTGTTCGGTAATTGTGTGTGTTTTAATGCAAATGGTTTGATTTATAAACAATTCGATGCATGGAGGATATATTAAGATCTCATTAAATTAGATGTGTTGTATTGATCGAATAACTCTGAAATAAGGGCTCATTCAACATTCTGCACATATATATCTGAAGGGCCGGAAGGATCGATGTCACAAAAGGAGAGGCGGAACCATAGTCAAATGCGCAGTGTGAATGGAGCTATGCATAGTAACAGATGAAATCACAGCGGTGAAATGCGATGAATAGTTATATATATATCGAAAGGAGCGGAACACATAAAAGAGTGGAACAGGCAAGGACGAAACCTGGAGTGGAGAACGGAACCGTGACCGAGAGGAACAGTGACGGCGGTTTGGAGTGAAACCGTGGGTTTAATCGCACCACCATCTGTCGGGCAAGCGGTTTCCACCATTCGCGAGCGATTCCATAGACTGACTGACACGTGTCCCTAAACGAAATTGGAAAACCGCCGTTTAAAGTGCGCCATCGCGTGTTATAGTTCGTAACAAGACGCCGAGCGATATGCGTACGACCCGTTGATTTGGGAAAGGGCCATCGGACAATGATCGCGCGTTGGACTTGCCCAGAGTTTAACCAAGATGCGCGGAGGATAGCCAGGTACGATACGAGCATTTGATTGGGTGATTGGACGTAGAGGTGGGCCCAGAGCCGAGGTTTATTACATAGTAATTGTTTAACCAGTGCGTTGGGTTAAATGTGAAAGGTGAAGAGTTATAACCGCGATTCCAAGGTTCAGATATATATATATATATATATATATATATATATATATATATATATATATATATATATATATATATATATATATAATGAGGAAACTATGAGCATATAAGAATTTATTTATGTTAATATATATAGAATGTTGACGCATTGGGGTTTAAGACAAATTCAAGGATACTATGCACCATTTCGAAACACTGGGTGAAAATTTTACAATATATTGGTATATTATGCTATGAGCTAATATTATAGTTGTTCTAAATCAAGCATATAAGTGCAAAGGCCTGAAAAGTTGGAGATGCATGGTTATATGCATAGAAAGAAAAATTGGGTTAAGTACTATTTTGAGTGCAGGTGATTTTATGTGCAAGTAAGTTTTTATTATTCAAATTTCCAACCCAGAAAATGGAGTATTGAAATTGCCCAGATCAACAGTTGGATTGAGTACAAATTCGTTGTATTCATTTTATATGCACACAGAAAGAGGAAGTATGAGGCCTGATAGAGGTAAACGAAATTTATAGATTTGAAGAGATGTACAACAAAGGGATTCAAAAGTGTAGTGAACAGGAGAAATATACTGATGACAGTAAACAAAGAGAATGCAAAACAGCTTCTTAACAACAGTAGAAAAAGACAAAATCCAGTAAATCCAAAGTTCAGAAGAAGAGCTGAGTGATATTGAAATGTGTAACTGAAAATGTAAATATTTTTTTGTTGTTTATATTGTTTGTGATGCAAAGGAAAGTATCCTAAGGAAAAGAAAAAATCTCACTGTAGCATGGAAATTTGTACATATTTTAGTAATTTTAAAAATGAGTTGGATAAAGGAATAAGAAGACAGAAGCCAAAGAGTCATGACCGTTCACTCCAAATTCTTTATGAAATACAAACAGTCATGTGAAGAACTCTATATATAATATCACATTGATATGCACAAGAGAGGTTAGAGAGAGAAAATATAGAGAAGGCAGAGTATAGAAGTGTAAGGCAGAGAAGATTAAGAAAAGAAGAGCAGAAAGAGAAGCTACAGAACAGAGCTGATATCTGAGGTAAATCAGCAAACATTCAGTTTGATAAATTGAGGAAGTTGGAGCTTCCCTATCAAGTTGCATCTTGATAGCTATCAGTTGTAGCTGACTGAGGTTGGAGCCTCCTGTAGGTTGGCGCCTGTAGAAAATTGAAGGGAGTTGGTGCTTCCTTGCAAGTTGTAGTTTGCAGAATTGAGGATAGAGCCTCTTGTAGGTTGGTGCCTGCAGAAAACAGTGGTGAGAGGGAGTTGGAGCTTGCCTTTGCATCACAACAATAATAAGATGTGGTTTTCTCCCTTTATGGGTTTCCACTTATATCTGGTGTCTCTATGCATGATGTTTATGTGTTGATCTGATTTATGTCATCTGCTTAAATACCTGCTACTCTCATATTAAGTCTGTTGTTATATTATATTAATACTTGCTGCTCACATTCTAATATTACTCACATATTAAGTTGGATATGAAATGAAGGTGTAAATAAGGTTTAATAGAAAGTTTAAAAGATCATAACTGTGTTAAACTGATTCAGCCCCCCCTCTCGCTTAACTAAGAGTTCAATAGTATCCCTTTGAAAAAAAAAAAAAAAAAAAAAAAAAAAAAGGGTTTGTTGTTTGGTTTTTCTCTTTGATCCAAGGAAGCATTGCAGCTTGAAGCACTTTGTGCAAGTGATTTTTCAAATTGTAGTTGGTACTGAATTCTTTCTAAGTCATTAAAGTTTTTTCTAAGATTTTTGCACAAATTGGGCTCTAGAAAAATGATTATTTCACAACAAGATGAATTCATCCTAGCAAAACAATCTAAACAATCTCAGGTGAGAAAAATGTTACCGCAGATACAAGGAAATGATCTCACCTCAAGCTATGTGCTGACTCTGGAAATTCAGCAACTGTTGTCTGGAAGGAACCCTTGTTTGAGCCTCCAAAAGTGCGCAGAAAATTCTGCCGAATTAATCTTGGGCTCTCCACCACAAACCCAGAAAAAACCTAGAAATTATTTTGGCAAATACGACCGGTCACTTGGGACCCAAATTTAAGCTTACTCCTTCCCTACTAGCTGCCAAATAATTAGGAGCCAACTCCTTGACCCGTGGCAGACAAAACCTATAAATGTTTTGGGCTAATTATGATTGACCCAAAATGTTCAAATAGTGTGAAATCTCAGCTAAACTAGCAATTCACCCTGCTATAAGAATGACGATTTCAGAACGAATATCGCCTGAAAAATTCTGAATTTTTTTACCGCATACTCCTTTCACAAAACCTAGAAAAACCCATAAATGGTTTTTTCCAAATCACGATTGACCCCAATAGCAAGTTCCTCCAAAAATTGCATTGCTGCTTAAAGGCTACACTAATGCATGACTTCGGCCTCTAATTTACCCACTGAAAACTACTCAAAAAATTATAGGAATTTGGGAAGATGATCCTTGCTCAAAACCCAGAAAAAACCGAAAAGGGTTTCCTCCAATTCCAACCTTCTAAACATGACCCTTTGTAGTTTGACCCTCTTCCAATTTCGTTTTCTGGCACTTTAGCTACTACTGTCAATCACTGCTCTCCAAAAATCCCAACCAACCTCCACAAATGGCTCTCCTATCAATCTCCCAACACCTTAGCTTTAAAATCCCACCAATGTAGCTCCCACAAATGAGCCTCCTCCAATCACTGTGTAGGCCCTTTTAACCAAAATAGCTGCAATCGAAAATGGAAAACACATAGGCTTAGCCAAGATGGAGGCTCTGATACCACTGTAATATCCCCAAATGGGACATTTCACAATTTTTTCCTAAATATTGCTAATCCAGCATTTTACCATAAAATTATCGAATTAATAAACAAAAGATTGCCATGTAAAATAAAACACATAAGCACTGCAATCCATTAACACATCGAATATGAAGAATCTCAGTGTTTTTATTATGAATAATAACTGGGGTTACAAATACATCTAAGTTAAAAGAGCTGAGATGGAAAACTAACCACCAAGATGAATTGCTGCACTGCGTTGGCCTCCAAAACTGAACTGTTGCACTCTCCCTCCAGTAACCATTGTCATTGAACCACTGAAGATAATGAAGCACAAATTGAAGATCTGAATGATATTCACACTAATCCTGAAGCACTGCGAAACTTCTGAATGAAGTCTCCTCAAGAGAGTTGGGTTTTCGTCCAACACTTACTAATCACCCGAGGGTTTCCGTCCTAGGGCTATGGCTGAAGTAGAGAAACACGTCTCAAACCTCTCACATAATAAAATGATCTAATCCAAATATATCCCTCAATGACCTCCTCCTTTTCTTTTATAAATCTCCTGGATCCTTCTAGAGCCTTATTTTATTATTATTTTATTCATTGAGCACATTTCCTTTAATTAAAATATTCTTTTTAATGTAGGAAAATGGTCATTTGACCACCATGCCTCCTCATGTCACTGAAAATCACTCCTAGCCATCCCATCCTGTAGATCTTCTCATCCTGGTTCCAACGAGCTATTACACTAAGGTGTTCTGCTAAGAATTCCTCCCGAAATGCCACCTTAGGCATAATTAATTGACTTAGGCCTAGTAATAACTCAATTTTCCGAAAGTTGTCGGAGTGCACCGGAATGAAAGGAAAACTACTCGAATGATGGAATATATCGAGCGAATGCCACCGGACCTCATAGAAACTCCTCAAAACTCCTCCAAAAATCCCCTGAGCCCGCTGATGGCACTAACCTGTACCAGTGACTTGTTTGCTCCTAACTCTGGAAGTCCAACCTAACCTTGTCATAGGTGACACTAAAAAAAGGAATATTACAGCAGAGCCTGCTAGGGACTCCATATGCACCTGTGGGGTTCTTCATTCCGAGCTGAATCAACCATAATATCTGTCTCCAAAGATAGAGGTACTTTTGTCGGGATTTTCTTTGTTCGGTAAACCACTACTCATACCCTAGTTTGTATTCAGAAATCTGTATAATAATAAAACCCGCAAGAGTTACTGCACTGGTTTTCCAGCATTGGGTTTTTCTAGGGACATTTGTCTAAAAACATTTGTGTGTCCTTTGTCGAATGTGCTTAATTCTTCAGTACTTGATATGTATATTTGTGTAGTCAGCAGTGTATTTACTTCGATGTTTTTCTTGTATTATTCAGAAAATTAACTTGTTAAGTTAATAAAAAAAATAGGAGAAGTAAATTAGACTACTGTTGTGAGATTTTTGTTTAGTAAATTCTGAAATTTTCACAGCAATCGAACGATTTCCTTTGTGATCTGGCTCAGATGAATAGGAGGAAATCCTTGAGGAGATCAATCCCCACCTCTCCATATACTTCTTCACTTAGTTGGCACCTCAGAGTCTAGTAAACCATGGAGTTGGCTACAGAAACAAAAATTAGCTGCAGAATCATGTCAATTCCGTAACTAATACAAATATTAACTTAATAATAAGGAACATTATTAAATATGAAAGACAAGTCAATTAAATACCTTACCATGTCAAAAAATTGTAGTTTGATGCTTATTTGAGTTGATGATGATGGTCAAAAAGAAGAAAAATAGGTAAGAAAGTGTCAAAATGAGGCAATCATGAGGCTCTGCAACTACTTTAAAAAAAGAAACCATAGGTATGAATGTGAAGGATTTCTATATAAATTTGAAAATAGCATTAACAAAATATCAAAGCAATATGGTCACGATTTTAGATTAGAATTTGTAAAGAAAAGCAATGGGCAAGGAGGTGAAGAAGACTAATGAGGAAGTACTACATTTATTCCTTTGAGGTGAGTAGAAAATTCAATACCTTTGGAAAGGAAAAAACATTCATCTTCTAAAACCATGTAACTTTGATTACTTGTCACACATTCAAGATAGAACCATGATAGGGATGCAAGTCTCATACTTCATATATGACAGCTTTGCACAAAAATAAAATAGCCTAACTAGCTTTTGTGATGATCAATAATAGATCAAAATATGTATAAGTTTGAATTTAGACTTTTTCCCTAAGAAAAAATTATGTAATTTTATTAGTAAAATTTAAATTACATATGCAAGTGCTTTTAGCATGCTAGAAAAGTAAAGATTGTCTCTGATAAAAAAACTACTGTATCTCTCCATAAGCCCGAGAGACATACCAAAACCAGATATAAGACCATAACTGTGACCGACTAAAAGCATCTATATGATTGTTCGACTTATACATAAGAGTCTAACCATTATAGCTATATAAAGAAATCACATAGGAAGACTATACTGATAAATACTGAAAGCATATAGAACTTGTATATGGCAAAAAAAAAAGAGGATCATATATGAGCTACCCCCGAATCATTGATTTGAAGTCTCGCAATGAAAGGTCTATGAAAAATTATGTAACTATACCATCTATTTGTTCACCGAGTTCCCAGAATCCCATAGCCTGAGCATAACCCATAGAGAGAGAGTCTACCTATGTGTTCCACTCCCTGTGAGTATGTCTACAAGAAATACGATTAAAATGTTGTTTTAGCAAACAAACCTCCTAAAAAATCCAAATTAATGTGTGTATGTGACAACGTTGCGCACCACTGAACCAGTTGTCAATGATCAATGAGTCACCAAATATTTGTAGAGTATGGATATCTTTTTCGATGGCAAAAAGGAGCAAAATTTTTAAGCTGAGAAGTTCCTCATAGTTATTTTTTCCTTTCCCCAATCCACTATGGAGCTTATATATATGGTTTTCATGTTAGTAAAGAACCACCCATCCTTTGCATGATCCATTATCTAATGCAAATTTATCAAAATATACCCATGAGAAGGAATGGTCAATCACTTCAGGGACAATAATCCAAGGAACATGTGTATCTTCTTTCACAGAGAGGAGTTCATAAATCGAACACACATCTTCCACCACTTTATCAGGAATAAAAGTTTGGTTTTTGAATATATCTCTATTTCTGGCTATCCAAATTCCCCAGTGTACTAGAGGAGGAAAATTTCTGAGTTGTTTCAAGTTGATCTGATCCCACCATACCTCCCAAGCTTCCTGAACCGTATCCCCAACCCAATTTATGGTTCCGCCTATTTGTTCTTTAATTAGAGTCCACACTTCCATAAAAAAGGGCATTCGATGAATAGGTGTTGTACTGATTCCATAACACTCTTGCACAGAGCACACTAGTTCGGTCCATGCAATCCTTGCTTTAAAAGGTGATCCCATGTAGGAACCTTGTTTTCCAAACAACATCACATGAATATACGATATTTAGGGGGAAATTTTAGCTTCCAAAAATGATTCCACCACCAGACCTGCACTCTTGGCTATTTAAACCCGCTGATATAAACATACCCATATTTTGGAGTATATTTCCCCTTAGAATAATGGATCCAGAAAAGTGAATCATCCTCATCCTCATTGATGCACACGTGGACAGCGTTAACAACCAAAGTATAATTATGCCAATTCTCCCACTGATCCCTTGCCAGATTTAGTTGTTGCACAAAGCATCAACCTTGGGCCCATATTGATGATCTTAAAGGATCAACAACCTCATTGAGAGAATGTCTGCCCTGGGAATGAAGAAGTTATATCAAATCCCCTGGAAGACGGAAAGCATCCCCACAACCCACCCAAGGGTATTTTCCAATCAAAACTTTCTCTCTGTTTCCAACTTTCCAAGCCAAACCCTCTTCCACTACTTGAAACGCCGAGAGTACAACTTTCCAAATGATTGACATTTTTGGAACCTTTTTGTCTGGAGACCTAATCCATCCAACAACTGATCTCAGATAAATGTACTTCCTGCAAGCTAAATCCATCCATAAAATCTTAGGGATGATCAACCTCCATCCAACCTTGGCTGCAAGTGCCTTTGCGAAAGCAAGTAGACTCTTCAGAACTCATCCTCCCCATTTATTTAGTAATGAAATTTTATTCCATGTAACCAAATCCTCCCTATTTCTTTAGAAATGAGATTTTATCCCATATAACCCATGAAAACATTCTTCTATCCTTATCACCCAATAAAAAAAACCTAATACACAATTTTCACATGACATTCAAAACCCCTGCTAGAATTATAATTTTGAATTTAGATTAATAAATAAAAATTTAATATAATTAATTAATTAATTAATTTGTAATTCTTTTGAAATTAAATAAGTAAACTTTAGAAATGTATTTTTTTAATTTTAAAGAAAAAGATATATGAAAATTAATATTTAAAATAGGTATTAGAATAATAAAAAGGTTTTTTAATTTATTTTAAATAACTATATAAGCGAGTGAAAGTTTTTTAATTTCTTTAACATAGAATATGTTACAGAATTATAGTCTTTTCATTCTTTTAATACAAAATATATTATTCTTTTATAAAGATTTTAGAAAATATTATATTTTTATAATTCAATATTTTATACTATTTATCATGAGCATTATTATTTTTAAAGTAGTTATATTGAAATAAAAAATAATTTAAAAGTTTCATTTGTTTTTTTTAAAATTTAAGTATAATAAGACTTTTTCTAACTTAAAAAAATATATTTCTTTTGTTTTTGTTTTCCTAACTTTCTATAATGTAAAAGTGCATTCAGTCGTTGTCCCTAGGACCAAGAAGACAAAAAAATCACGCTAAATACAAACTAGCCCTGAAATAAAATTTATCATCATAAACATAAATAGTAGCTGCTTGTGACTTAATTATCAAAGTCCAAACCATCATATATGAAAAAAATGTTCTATGTAGTTTGTTGTCATATAGCATGAACTACATACATAAATATAAATCCAGTTGTTGTCAGATATCACGTTCGTAAAAAATACTATAAACTCATACTGTGGAAAAAAGTGTCCTCGAAATATAAGATTTAAACTTCAATGAATGTTTCATGTTGATAATCTTGTTTATGCCCATCTATGTGCTTGTAGACCTACCAATGCCAAGTAAAAAAGGTTGTGTTATAATAAATTTAATTTTTTTTTCAATAAAAAAGTTTTGTTAATAAATTATTAATTGGTTTTTTATAATGTTATTGTGTATGTGTTATATTATTTGCATGATTAGTTTGATGTATAATTAGTATGTAAGGTGTAATTAGTTTTATGTATGATTAGTATGTGTCAAATTCAATGAGGGAGTCATAGGCTACCTTCAATGGTTTTTTTTTGGTGTTTTCTGCATGAATTTTTAGCATTTTCAGCACATGGAATTTCTATTTTTAGTGGTTTTGTGACACATGGTGGTTTAACACATGGTTTTGTATTTGAATTTAGGATTAATGGATTGAGATTTATGCATGTTGCATGGTATACATATTGTATGTGTGTGTGATCCATTGCATATTTTCTATTTTTATTAAGAATATGCTTGCAAAAATTAATTGTTTAGAGTAAAAAACTGACATTTGGAATTAGATAAGTGTAGCTTAAAAGGGATGCCTTTGTAGCTAAGTGTTTTGGCCTAGGCTTGTAGTAAGCCTTCTTATAGTGGGAAGTCTACAGTATTGATTCTTTCGGTGAAAGGAAATATGAGTAGTTCAAAGATAGAGATTGAGAAATTAAAAAGGTAGAATTTTGAACTATGGAAGTTCAAAATGGGAGATTTTTTGGTAGATAAAAATCAATGGATTGGTATGAATTCATGTATTGCACCAACAAATATGTTGATGGAAGAATGAACCAATTTGGATTGGAAGACAAAGAATATAATATGGGTGTGCCTCTTGGATATAGAATTACTAATTTTTTCAGGAGAAGCTACAACAAAGACATTATGGAACAAGTTAGGGGCTTTGTTTTAATCGAAGTCTTTGGTGAAAAAATTATTCGTACTGAAAAAGTTGTATATTCTTGTTAAGCCCTATATAAACCCCATGTTAACCAAAAAAACCCCTTATTAAGCCCTAATGATAAGTGATTACATTTCTATTGTTATATTGTTATGTAGGCTAGAACCCTAATGGTCCCATTTTAATATAATTTTATTCTTTGTCTCCCATTATACTAAGGAGACCTAATCTTAGGATCATCAACTATTATCTTGTCCACTGCATTTATTGTATAAGGATGTTTCCTACTCGAAGTGGACTGTAATTATTGATTTCTTACCATTTATAAGATGCAAGGATCATAACATTTGGTATCAGAGCTCTTGATCTTAGAGTTTTGTTGCTTAAGCAAGTCATTGTGGAATTTCCGCTATAACTTATTTTTTTGTGTAGTTTCAAATGGTGAAACCTAGAGAAGATTTAGGATACATCCCAATAAATCTGTGATTCAAGTTTTAGATCATGCTTCATTATATTTTCAAAGATATGATCGAAGGAAGTTAGGGTTTCTGAAGGCTCCTAATTTATGTCTCAAATAGGTCAATTCGATTTTTTTTTTTCTATAAATATTTTATGTGAATATTCATACCATGAAAATTCAACCACATTGAGGAGAAATCACAGTGAACATCTGGTCCAAGTTCCAGTTCTTGGTTCACTATATTTTTGGATATATACTCCAAGGAATTTAGGGTTTATTAATATTCCAAAATTTAGTCTCAAACAGGTCAGTTTGGAATTCTTGCTAGGTTTCATAAAGTGAAGCTTGGATCATATTAAGGAGAAATCTTGAGAAATATATAATTCCCTTTTCAGAATTTGGATCACTATACTTTTGGAGTTATACCCTATACAAGTCAAGGTTTTTGAACAATCATAAAATAAATTTTAAACATGTTTGCTTGCTATTTTGACTATATCTTCTTGTCTGAAAATTTTCAGACTATGAAATCTTTAGGAATC
This sequence comes from Pinus albicaulis, assembly GCA_034641835.2. Taxonomy (NCBI): domain Eukaryota; kingdom Viridiplantae; phylum Streptophyta; class Pinopsida; order Pinales; family Pinaceae; genus Pinus; species Pinus albicaulis. The sequence continues at coordinate 8,366 of JAXQQM020065514.1, read as the reverse complement.
TCAAAAGACATATAGAAGTACCTTCTGTACAAGTGCTAGAATTATATTTCAAAAATTGGACACGTGGAATGCTATACACGTTTGCTTGCGAGAAGAGGCCAAAAAATGAACATTTTTTGGGAAGGTTACTATAACTTTCAGTTGGCTCATCAGATTCAATTCACACCTATGTAATTGCAAAAAATACATATCAAAGTATCATATAAGAAATTTTCAGATCTAGAAGGCCTTAAATCGCAGAGATATATCAATAAAGCTTCAACCATTCTGATATTCTCCAAACTAAGGTATATAACTTACTATTGACCTAATTGTTCGTTAGAATATTCCCTCATTTTTTGGTTGTAATAAAGAGGAGGGTTATTATTATTAGTTTCCAACATGACTCGAAAGAAATATACTACACCAATTAAATACACTGAAGGCTCATCCTTGACTCATGAAGAAAGTGAAGACCTAAAATTTAGGTTATCTCAATTAGAGAAGAAAGTTAATGAATGGATGGTAGTATGTTGAAAAGTTGGATTTCTCAAGTTCTCAAGAAAATCTTAAAAGAGAAATGGAAAAGAATATGAATGAAAATAAGGAAGGAATTTGATCTGGATTGGATTATTATATTTTTTTCATCTATCTTGATGCTTTTAGAGTGGAAAAAGTGGAGGAATTAGCTCTCAGGACCACTTTTCTAGTGGGGTGTAGTTTGGAAAATTGGGGTCTGAAACCTTCCAAGATAATTTTGAGGCATTAAATGATATTTTTTGGGGTAAAATTTTCCTCTTTAGTGAAACACATTTTTTTACTATTATAAATTAAAATACCTTTACAACGACACAATAATTTCTTCAATCAGAGTATGTACGTGAAAGTTGTGCCACTGTTGACATTTGTTTTTACCCTGTTGTAAACTGTACATCACCACCCAAATTTTTGGGTTCCCCCTCTGCTCGCTTAGGCATTAAAGTCTTTCACTCGACCTGCGGTCAGGCGGCTCCATAGGCCTATACCCAACCCCTAATGAGTTGTCTCACCATCGTGATTAGATGTTGAATCACGCCATATGTGGGAGGGATCATCCAGTATACGCTTGAACACTATTACCGCAGTTGCGCCTTGAGATTGCCATGCGTACGTTTGAATGGAAACCTTTTTGTGTATCGACGATTAAAAGCCCTCTCGCTGTGAGCCATTAAGCATATTGTTTGAATACCTCTTTTACACTTGTTAGTCTCATATGTTTTATCTGGGGCCACCATTATCAAAGAGTAATTGTGATGTCGTAATGTTCCACACAGGTCGACCCCACGGGTGATAAACTCCTCAGTCATGCCACGACATCGAGGGAAGTAAAATTGAGCTCAACGATGACGCCAAAGTTGCGAGCCAAGGGAGGAGGAGAAGCAAGTGACCAGTACTGTCAAAAGGAGGATGGTGTGATACATGCTGAGCAGAGAAGGAGCCTTTTATATCATTGATGCAAAAGGCTTTCTTCACTAGTGCACACCAGGTACTTAGAAATGCTCCATTTCGAAATGTCCGTACCAGATGCCATCTCGCATAAACCATAAGCATTTAAGCTTACGCAAGGACCAGATGGAGTATTTTCTGAAGAATTTTTGAAGATCCTGCACAATGTCAGCTTCGTGTCGATGTCTGCACACAAAGGAACATATGTCACCACTTCGACAGGTTTAGTCTGAAGTATAGCCCGGTGAACAAAGAGAACTTAGAAGATTTCTCTAGGGAATGACAATCTCATTCAAGGCATGCTTGTGCCAGGCAGCAGTGTGAAAGCATACGTGTTTCGGTGGCAAGCCAACGACAGGGTTTCAAATATGTAAACGCACCCTCTGGAAGCAGCATTTATGAATCCTAAGCTACATAGTGTGGAATTAATTGCGCTGCAAGGAGTACAACATGGAGCAATGAGATGGCATTAAAACCCTAGCCTCCTTTTCTTTTTCATAATCCGTAAAGTTTGTCTATGTGGGACCATATGAGATGGAGAATTTCAAATTGAACCTAAAATGTCATGTTTAAATACATACACCTTTTGGTAGCCAGGCACATTGATGCATATGCAAAGAGAGCCTCCAGAACCACGAGATAGAAAGGGTTCATATTAAAAGAGCCATCAATATGGCTTGAGAAGCATATTTCGACTCTCGATCTTTCAAAACAAGAAGCCTTCATATTATGAGGTAAAGCAAATGATCAAATTAAAACAAGGCTCGAAAGCATATGGTTTCAAACACTGTAGTTATCTTGGGGTAAAACTAAGTGATGATAACATTATAAAGAGCGCATTCAATGGATAGGTGATGTGGTATATATTAATACAAAACAAGACCATGTGGGTTCCAAAACATATAAAATGGTGAGTCAAGACTATATGGAAACATTACGAGTGAGCTTAATATTTCCATAGCACTTATAATGGTCAAAGGTTATTTTTTAAAACATGAGGCGGGCGCAAAGGTTCAATAGTGGATGTTTGGAGAAATATACAGATGCGGCTGTCAAAGTTACGTGGAAACATGGCGCAAATAATGCATGGATTGAATAGACATGTGTACGCAGCAGTTTTGTTCGAGCATAGTCAAAAGAGCCATATGAGACCGCTGAGCAACAGCATACATGCCGAAGTTTTAAACCTGTGTTAAAACATTTGAAGCAGATACAGGTAAGGTGGTCAAATTTACGATTACAATGGCGGATCGAAACTACATGGCCACATGGCATGGAGCCCAACAATCGTTGGCAGGTTTTCCATCTCGGTAAATATTTGGAGCAAGATATATAATAAGTGATCAAAGCTGCGTTTAAACGTGGATCTGGATCTTATAACAGATTTACGATGAAAATGTTGTAAAAACTATTGTGCGGGTATAATCAAAAGGAATGTCGAACTGTATGAAGACACCAGCGCAGTTTTAAACCTATGGATAAAACGCTTGGAGAAGGTATATACGTAGTAGTCGAAGGTTGTGTTTAAACAGGGAGCAAAATATTTTAATAAACTTGCAGCAGCAACGTAATAACCATGGTGCGTTGATAGTCACACTGCATGGATGAGTTTTCAACGTGTCTGCATGGCAACCGTTGTAAAAGGACCGCGCAAGGATAGCTTGCAGAAAGGGAATTCAAATATTATGCTATAAAAGCATGCTGCGTTTGACACTGAAAGAGCTATTTCCAGAGGAACGGATAAAATCTGATTTCTGCAGCCCCGACGGCGATATTCCAGGAGAGAATCACTCTTTAAATCCGCTGCACTGGTCACATTTAGAAAGACGTTATCGCTACGTATTCGCTGGGATCTGATTTTTCGATATTGCCACTATTGACCACGTCTAGCTGTCTCCACAGAGCTAATTTTCGATAATTTCTAAGGCGTTTTTCTTGTACTCTGTCCAAGGGCACTAAAAAATCGGATCATCACATCCCACATGATTTCATTCAATGCATTTTCCATTGCAGGCTTATGCAGGAACGAGCTGTGTGAAGCAGAATGTCTGTAATCGAGCGCTACACCAGAACGAGCACAGTAGCAACTATGGAACATGATTTTCACAGGATGGCGGCCCTTTTGAAATGTATGGTTATCACTAATCCGTCGATGGATCAGCGTTAGAAGAGCAAGGGGTTGGAAAACCAGCAGTCGCAGAGGCTTATCAAGTTCATCGTTAAACATCCTGCGTTCATTATTGCCACAATAAACAGCGTTGCTGCAACCAGGAGGGGCAGAGCTTCGTGGAGATGCCCATTCGGCCCTGCCAGTGATCTGTCAAAATTCGCTCCTTCCTCCAACTGCGACCAGATTGTATGATATAGGGACATGTCCATACATGAAGACCACACCAGCCATTAAATGAATCACTGCGTTGTTTCACCTCCTTTAGGCAAATGCAACGCAAGTGCAAAATCTTTGAGCATGACTGGCATAGGATCGTAAGTGAGGTCGCAGTTTCCCTCAGTCAAGATACCTGAGATTCTCCAATTAAAGATGACAGGTCCTGCTCCTCTAATGGATGAGAAAATCGATGAGCATGAAAACCTACGGCGAACACTGAGAACGTGAATGAAGAAGCTCGTGCCTATCAGCTAATTTAATCCAAGACTTGGAGAGAACCTTGTGCGTGGGGAAGATGATGGTCCTGACGGAGAAAGGGCACAGAGAAAGCTTAACCTAGCCATTATCTCCGACGATTCAGTAGTTGACCACACAGGGGTCTAAGTTATTATTTTCATTCTTACAACTGATTAAAATGCCCTTAGCATTATTATTATTCCATCAAGAAGACTTGTGACCTGTGTTATTTTATTGCAAGAAGAACCTCTCTGTTTGCACATAAGAGCCAAGGTTTTCCCCAGCAAACAAGGAGACCATTTTCAAAACAAGTAGATGCTGGTGAAACTCCAAAGAACTCACTGATCTGCCCAAGGTCGCAAGTCACATATCTGCCTAGGTCGCGAGGTTGCAAATTCCAGGAGGTCGCAGGTCGCAGGTCGCATGACTGCCGAGGTCGTGAGGTCGCAAATCCCAGGAGGTCGCAGGTCGCAGATCTGACGAGGTCGCAGGTCGCATGTCTACCGAGGTCGCAAATCCCAGCAGGTCGCAGGGTCGCATTTCTAATTTTTCCCGAAAGTTGTGACCCCGCGACCCAGTGACCTAGTCGCAAGGTTGCAAGGTCGCATTTTCATCTTTTTTCACGATCCGCAACCCCGCGACCCTGCGTCCCAGTCGCAAGGTCGCAAGGTTGTACCTTGGCCATTTTCTTACAACCTGCAACCTCACAACCCAGTCAGGTCGCAGGTTGCAACAACAGCTCAGGTCGCAGGTCGCAGAAAAGACTGGGTCGCAAGGCAGCCCAACGGTCAAGAAGATGAAAATTCAAGGAAGCCCAAAGGGCAGGTTTTGTATTATAAATACTCCTTCGGGAGCTTGCAGACAAATCTTTTGTTTGGGATTCGAGTTGAATATATTGTATTACCAGAGGATTACACATTGAAACATGAATACAAGCATTTTGAAAAACCCCCTTTGTTGGATCTGATGTGTTTTGCTGTGCGAACACTATGTGTATTTCTTATACAGTTTCAAATATCCTTTGATTAATGAAGTTGCACTCTTAATGGCATCATTTATGCATCACGAATATCTGTGCTTGTGTTAATGATGTTCAGTTTTTCATTGCTCTCTTAATGGATGTTAATGACTTTGTTTATTAGCATTTCATTTTATCTTTCAGGAAGTAAAGGGGCATCTCGCCATAAAGAGCTATTTCTTTTGTGGTCAGAATACCTCACAAGCATAACCCCAAAGATGTGTTGCTAACGACACCTCCTTCGGCGTGTATGCTTTATTAATTTTCTCGCTACGCATAGTGTTATATACGTGTTTAATGTATCAATAATATGTCTTGTATCAGTTAATTAGGTGTGTATCCACTGTTTTATAGAGTTTAAGCGAGACCCAAAGCAAATGAGAAATCAGTGGTAGCCGGACCCACACCCCGGACGGGATCCCTATTCTAAACGATTCAAGGTCTAATTGGGACCTTTTACCGGGGAGATCCCCTGCTATTGGACGGGACAGATTTTCCTGTCAACAGATCCATTTACCCATACCCATTTCAAGTAATTCCACTTGTATCCTCAAGCTAACACATTACTCTACCGCCTCAAATTTTTGGGGAATTTTCCTCAACCTCCTTATACCTCATCACAGCCCCTAAACCTACCCTATCCATATCCCCTGTTTTTCCAAATTCATCATCCCTAGCCACTCATTCTATCTAGGAAGGATGCATCCTGTTCACAAGTAGTATGGAGACTGAAAAGAAAGTTCACAAGGGAGGTCACCACTCTAGATTTGATCCATCCACATTACAAGAACTCAATGCCTCCCCATATGCTAAAAGATGTTTTGAAAACACTGGATGTCTAAAGTTTTGTGAGAAGATCATGGAGGTAGGATGTCATGCCCCATTGACTACCCTTTTCGCCACTAAATTTAGCAGAGACAAAGATAGCATGTCAGGCATTTAATTCAATCTATCAGCAGAGGCCATCACTTCAGCAATAGGGATTCCAAATGAAGGATAAGTCTGGTTCAATGGCATGGAATTGGACCTTGAAAAATACCCAATGTTCCTAAAACCTCATTGCAGAGATGAACGTCAACGTGGTTTCCCTTTCAGGCATCTACTTGATAAATATGCCCCATTAATAAAGCTCATCGTGAAATATTTCCCATGCGAGGGAATATTTTCGAGACTATACCAATACCATGTCAGGTTACTAATGCACTTAAGAGTGAACAATTCTCTCAATTTGTTAAATTATTTATTCAATAGTTTGGTCAAGATGGCAGAAAAAGTACAAAGCAAAGGTAGAAATCCTCATCCCAGTATATTTCACCATGGTTTGGTTAAGTTTATTGCTATGCACCAGCTCTCAGCAAACAACATGACCTAGGAAGTTTTCATGGAGAAAGTAGCATCAGCTCCTACTACTAGTCAACCTACTATTCATAGCACAACATCAGTACACCCAAGGGAGGTTGGCTCTTCTAGCAGGTAGGCTCAAATTTAAAAAGCACCTAGGGTTGAGATCACTCAAACCTATGAAAAGGGAAAGAGAATGGTTTTTTCTCCCAATACCATCATAGGTGTATTGGCACCTGAAATTACACTTGAGCAAAGACAAACAGTGGATCAACTGCCTAGCCATGATTGTGAGTCACCATTGCAGCACCATGATGAAAAAGTGCCCCTATAAGTTGATATGGTAGAATGAGTGAAGGATAATTTAGTTGAGGAAATCATAAAGGAGAAAGATGAAGAAATAACAGAGTTGAGGGAATTTTTCTCAATTTCAAATTCTAAGATCATATTCTTATAGCAAGAGAATTTTTAGTTAAAGGTGAAATTAATCATCCAAGACAAGCCAAAGGTACATGTTGATGTAGATAAAGGAAAGGGAAAAGAAATAATAGATGATGATCAGTTGGAGGATGCAGATGTTGGAACAAAAATAAGAAGACCAAGGACAAGAGGCCTCAAGAAGGCATTTTATAGAGAGAGAATCAACTCCTAAATCAGGTTGGCTGACATTTGATGCACTAATTCTTGATGAAATCAATAAAGATAGAGAGTATTGGCTTGATAGGGTCAATGGAAACTTTGAGAGGCTTATAAATAAAGCTAAAAAGAAAAATAACCTCCAGAGACATATGGCCAATCATTATTGCACCAGGAACAAAATTTCACAAACAAGGCTCAAACAAGTGAAGAATTTTTTTAAAGAAGCTCAAATGAAGCTTAAGGAGAAGTAAAACTTATACTCCTTACTGAGGCATCCATGGTTGTTTATCCCATCCTCCACAGGTGTTATAGAGAAAATTTTGGTCTATTTTGAGCACTTTTTGTATTTTTGATGATTTTTGCACAAATCTCGAAATTTTGTCTCCTCATAAGCGACACATTATCTCAGAGATTCCAAATCAAGATTTTATTACATGTTTGGGTGCATCTTGACTATTAAATTCCATATCTAGACTTGGTTTGCCATGAAAAGACCTATTTTTCAAGAAAAATGAAAAAAATTCCCTCATTTATATGCTTATGCCAGCATTTTTGACTAGGCATGACACTTCTGCAGTGAGGTTGGGAAAAACCACTTTTGGAGGTCTTCCAGTGGGTGTCTTCTAAAATTTCAATGTGATTTGGAAACTAGACTCACATGGTTACTCAACCCAACTTTCATATTTTCATTTGGATGCTCCTAAGTGGGTTAAATTGACCCTTGGACTAGTGTGACGCTTCTGCCAGACAGGAATGACATTTATACTATGTACATGACGTTTTTGCATAGGATTTATTTCAGACAGTTTTCATGCCAGGAAAACTCCAGAAATTCGATGCTAGTTGTCCCATGAGGATGCATTAGATGTTTTTTAGTTTTTTTTCCTCTATGATGAGGAAACATGTAGTTTAATGGAGGAGAAACACACTGCTAGTCTCTAGCTAAATTTCAGGGATAAGTTTCTAACCTCCCTAGATTCTAGGAAATGCCTCATCTGATGTAGTTATGATGATTTTTAGATAGGATTTTGACCCTATGAGTTTTCACTAACTCTATTTTATATAAGTAGTCCACCTTAAGTCTTTTCATAGATTGGATAGTTTTTATTTGCAGTGGAGCTATTGTACAAGCTTCTGTTTATGAAATCAAAGACAATGTTGTAGACATAGTGTTGAGACTCTAGCGGTATGCCTTTGAGCATTTGTTTTTTTCTATAAAATTATCATGTTAAATTTCATGATATCCATCTTTCACATATATGATTCATTTTATAAGTCTTA